>LPNX010683105.1:196931-218630 GCA_001517045.1 Pseudotsuga menziesii | reverse complement strand
TGACTTATTTTATTGAAATTCTATTGGTTCTTGAATTCCAACTCACAAAAATTATTTTGGCACGTTTTCTTATAAGGCCCATTTTAGACCCCAAATTTCTTCTAATGGACCAGAGATTCTCTTCACTTTGGAGATGTTGAGCAGCATGATGTTCATAATGCTTATGGATATTTCTTTCATATGGGTTCTATTGATTGTATTTTAAAACGAGGAGGCGGGAATGACAGACCATTCGTTTTATCACGTTCCTTTTTTGCTGGAAGCCAGAGGGATGTTCCTCTTTTACTGGAAGCTAGAGGGTCGGCACAGTTTGGACGGGAGACAATACAGTGGATTGGGACCAGCTGAGAGTTTCTGTTTTAATGCTGTACCTTTAACCCTTAGTCTCACTGGAATGCCATTTTCTGGTATACAATTGTGGTGATATATTGCATTAACCATTTTTGCAGACTTTTATAGAAGGAACCTGATATCTACTGCAATTTTCCTGCAGGTGCTGTTGTTGGTGTCTTTTTTGGAAATCCTGAGCCTAAATTACTACTTCGATGGTACCATTTAGGTGCATATTACCTTTTATAGAGCTCATGCACATCATGACACCAATAGGAGAGAGCCCTAGCTATTTGAGTAAAATTTATCTACCCTGCTTATTTTTGTCTTTCTCATGGCCTGCCACACACCACAATAATTTCCATAGTTTTGGCTCTATTCTTAATAGGCATTGTTTTTTGTGGCACAATATATTTGTAGTGAGTTCTTCAATGTGTCATGCTTTGAATTTTGTCTTACGAAAACTCAAATATTGGGATTATTTTTCACATTTTCTGATTGAGGCCATGAAGCTCATACTTTCTGAAAATCAAATAGATATCAAGGCCTGCACAGCTTAAGTACAAATTCAAATTGGGTCTTGCTTCTGTCCAAGCGAAACACTTTCATTGCCTCAACCGAGCATGAATTCTTCCCATCCCATTGTAGTCACTATCTTTTCCAGTAATGGTCTGCAACCTATCAGAAACTAATGGGCTATAGTGTCCAATTCTGACCACCATAGGATTTGACCAATGTGCAATATATAACATTCCAAAATTTTCAAAACGGTAGAAAAACAGAGTTTCAATCTGAACACCCTGTAGGATTTTTCTGTATCTCAAGCACATAGTATTACCATTTATTAAGCTATTAGTATAGGGTACAAAGTACAATTATTCTTCAATCTATATTTCTTAAATATGTTCTTCATTTCAATTATTTTTTAATTTGGTTACTTTTTACATGCAACTCTGGAATATTGTTGCATGTAAAAAGGATAACAATTCTTCTCTAAGCTTGTTCCACATACCATCTTTCCCCAACTCGTCTACAACAAACTCCTTGCCACTGTCCAAGTTCTTAATTTTGCACATGGATTCCCCACTGCTATCTGAAGGGGAGAAAAGAGGGTCCCCAGCCTTTTCTAATTCTCTATTATTCTCACATACATCTGGGCTACCATTGCTTGAGCTGCTAGACCTGGCCGAACCCTCTCTCAAACCAATATTAATAACATTTTGACAGTGTGTCTTTCCGCCACTTGACCCTGTAGTTCTTAATACCGCCCCACTAATCCCCCTCAGTCTTTCAATTCCATTTGGACTGTTTGTAGTTTCCAAAGAACAAGTTGATTTCGAGGATGTGGAATTCACCTGACCCCCAGGCTTATCTAGATTAGCCAACCCCATTTGTATAAGAAACTGCTGTCGCCGTTCTTGAATGCTACTGGGCTCTCTTTTCCAAATTTCATACTTCGACCTCGCATAGGCATTTCTGCACCCCATCTCATTATCTGCAGCCTCGGATCCTGAAACTGAAGGTGATACCATTTCCTCCAGACTCTCAAAGAACTGTTCGTCCTCCTCATCGCCCGGGCCATCCATTATTATTTTCTGAGATTACTCAGAAATCCAGCTAAATCATGGATACTTTTTTCTAAAGGATAATAATTCTTTTAATTTAATTGATTAACAATTCTTTTTAGAAAGGATAACAATTCTTCCTTAATTCAATTGACAAATCACCTCATTTTTAAGAGATTAATAAATGATACAAAGTATAACTATTATTTTCCTTGAATTTGAACATAAACACCCAAGATCTTTACCAATGCTTCTCGTAAAGGTTAACCAACAAAAAGCATGTAAGACACTCCAGTTAACATATTAACCTATGTTTAAGTAAAGTTTATAAGATGAAGAGCCATGCCTCATCACTATCAACCTATTTTCAAGTGAAGTTTACAGCATGGAGAGCCATGTCCCATTGCTATCAGTACATGCATTCCATCATGATTTCAGTCAGACAATTATGACAAATGACAAGGGATTCACTTATCTATCAAAACAAAAACCAAGAAAAATGCCATCTTCTAAAATTTCCAACTTTAATCTATTGACAGTTAACAACATCCAAAAAGCCTTCAAGTGCTATTTATCCATCTTCTAGGTGACACCCAAAGGATTTTCCCTTGACGACGATAATGGAATTTACCACAAAATAAGGTCAGTTCAAGAGCAAATCCAAATGAGGTGCAGGACCTTATCTTAAGGAAAAATGGCAGAGAATTGTTTGAGCTCATGTAAGACCCATGGCCAACCCAGTAAAGCCTTTCAGGATCAAATAAAGGTACCATATAATTTCACCTTAAAAAATCCATATATACAAACCTCCATTTGAATCACAAGCCATATATACAAACTTTCGTTTGAATCCAAGAGCTATTTTTAATATTTGTTCTACACTGTAGAAATTTAGTAAGGAGTTATTATTGATCTCCCAATTATATTTGAGCTCCAGCTTTAATTCAATTTATCTTATCCTTATTTATAGACTTCTGTTTAAATCCAAATCCTTTCTTCAATCAAATTCCTATCATACATTATGAAATATTCATAAATGACTAACACATACCTCCCAAGCCATAAAGTGATATTTGAGCTCAAGCACAAAGACAGTTTATCTTTCCATAATTATGAACCTCAGTCTGAATCCAAGGTCTTTCTTCAATCAAATTTATTCTGAACAGTTACATTTGAGCTCAAGCACAAAGATAGTTTATCTTTCTTTATTATGAACCTCATTTTAATCTAAGGTCTCTCTTCAATCAAATTCCTTCTGAATAGTTGTATTTGAGCTCAAGCACAAAGATAATTTATCTTTCTATAATTATGAACATCAGTTTCAATCCAAAGGTTTCTCTCCAATCAAATTCCTTCTGAACAGTTATACATTATGAAAAAATGATGATACATCATGAAAATGTGAAAATGGCTAATGTAGACCTCCCCAGCCATGATGCATTATGAAAATTTGCAAATGGCTGATTAGACCTCCCAAGCCATGGAATTATTTTTTAGCTCCATCTCCAATTTGGTTTTTCTTTTCATACCCTTATAAATTATTTATAAAAGAGGCCACTAAGTCTACAAAATTGTTCCAGATGGTCAATAGTGAGAGACCCTCAATGATATTCCATAGGATGGCCGAAAGAAGCTCAGCAAAGGCATGGAGGGTAGTGTGCAGATGAACCAAAAATTCATAAAACACAGAACCCAAGAAGCCCACTAAAGCACTGAATGCATCCTGAATCAAGCTCACACACCCAAGTGCTGATGTAATCATCAAATCTGTGATATACCCAATCACATACTCCAAAATTATGGTAACCCCCTGCATCATATTTTCGAGAATTGCAAGAATTATTGATCCAGGGGTCCTCAATATATGGATTAATGCCATTGATGCCACTGCAATGATCCTAAACATAGCATATGATAATATGCCGACTATTAAGATAACAATATCTGATAGGACACACATTTTTACAGATGAATTTAGCCTTCATACCCATTTATCAAAATATTATTTTCCCCATTTTTATTTCTATACTGTTTTTGCCATTGTTGTTTACAAAAACAAAATATCAACGTGAAGTTTGAACAATGAGATTTACATTGTGAATATATTCCAGTCATTTGTGTGTTCTGTCAGAGTTTGACAAAACTCATCTTGTGTGTTTTGTTGGAGTTTGACAAAACATGAAGGTTAGTTTTCCATCTGGGTGATAAATAGAAGCCCACCTATAGAGATGGGTGGGATGGCCTGCAACCAAACAACCATAATGCGTGAAACCTTGAGAATTTCGTGTCCACAATTGATAATGTGGAGTCCAAGTATGGATGACCCAACATTGTTGAAAGAAAATGATTGCCCAATAGTTAATGATGTCCTTTCCCCGTCACATGATAACAAGACCATTATCAAATTTTCATAGGCTTCAGAAAATGCTTTTCAATCTCCCCAGCTCAGTATATTTTATTTTCTTGTGCAAAATTTATCACGAAACTATGTCTATTTAGTATTTACACTTGCCTTATGTTGATCATTTTTTTCCTCCTGTATGGGTCTTGCAACAATTTACTGTTCGCTTGCAATCTCTCACAAGTGAATGAACTTGTTGCTGCATCCTCCTTTTTTTATCTAGTTCTCTGATGAATTTGAGATTATTTGGTTTGTATTATGTAGTTGTATCTATTGATTGAAAGAATTTATGTCCTCGTGAATATAGATATATTTTCTCTTAGGAAAATATTGTAAACTTTTAGTTCAGTATGAAAAAACTTACATCTATAAACATCGTAGAGCTCTCTGATGTTCATCTCCATCACAAGCTAGTGTGATACCTCATAGTCAACATGTCAACCAAAATAAAATGTCCATAATGATAAACTACTCTTAAGATTTACGTACAGTCATCTGGATATGTAAAATACAAAACAGGGCTTTGAGCCCATTCATCATTAAAGTCCAAATTTGAAAACATGTATATCTAGTGAAGATGGATTCATCAAAATAGAAAGAGAGAAATGTAAGTATGTCAGGTATATAGGGATCTTAAAGAAATTGGGTGAAATACCCCAGATTCCTCTTCATTAATCTCCCATGTACCCTCTGGAATCTTCGATGTTTTTTTGGAAGGTGTGTCTACTATTCTACTTCCATGTTTAGCTCTTTGTAGGTTTGAAAATGAAATGGATGAGAAATAAGCTTCCAATGTCTTTACTTGGTTGAAAAATGGTATCAGGATAAGGTCCTGCATGCCAAATAGATGGGAAACATTGATTATTAAAATAGGAATCTTTACTCCACATTCATTTATTAAATGCTAATGTTATAATTATTTTATCAGTAGAAGGCATTGTATTATTGTTCCTAGAATTACGTCAGCTTTCCCATTTAGCAAGAAATTATATGCGAGACCACTATATACTTATGCACTTAAAGGCTGACCAATTGAACCTTTATGCCATAGCTGTAGGATGGATGTGGCCAAAACTTTCCAGGAAAACAAGATACATGAGTTATAAGGATAGGTTAAAAAGTGATGAACACCATTTGATGACAAATTGAAATATGTTGATATTGATTGGGGTCATGTAGTACATTGTAAATGACAAATATTGCAAAACTACTGTATACCTTTTGCAATCAGATTTGTTGTACCATCGTAAGGGGAATAATTTTCATGAATAATATTAGCTAGATCATTCTTGTCAGAAGGCTGCCATGCAGCCCAGTCATCTGGACTTCAATGTTTTCTTCATTTGCCAATCTGTATCTTGAAATTACATGCCACCATAGGGTAAAAAACTGTTGTTGTTGCAATGTTGATTTGCATGCATTCAATGTTTGATGTTGTCAGAACTTGATCCTATGGTCTGAAGGAAATTTGGATGTAGTTGGAACAACTATCTAAAAAAGAATGAAACTTAAGAAATTTGGATTGGCAATTCCCTGAAGTATTTCTTTTGTAAAATGTGATGCACAAGGTTCTGTTTGTCACTCTCTTAAAATCACAACATTTTAAAAAATACGCCAGCCCCATTTCCAAAACTATTAAAAAGTTAGACACACAAGTATGCTGCCATTACAATTCAGGCTTCATAGAAAGCCAAATTAAAACAGAAGAAACCCACCAACCATTTCATCACATACATCATCAAAGAAGATAAAAGAAAGTGAGAGGCATATGAATTACAATAAGTGGAAGGGATGATTTTTTGATATAAAACCTCATTGTATTCCATTAGCTTCATTATTCCTGCCTCAGATGTACCCTTTCTCTAGATAAGGAATCAGCTCTGGGATTGAGTTCCTGAAAAATATGAGTGAAAGAAAACAGAGTGAAGTTACTCCTCATGATGTAATCTAATCAAGCCAACACTGCTTGAAGATCTATATACTGCATTGAAATTTTTCCATTGAGCCAATCTACTGTTACTTTGGAGTTCCCAAACATTTCTAGGCTCCTCACATTCCTTTCAATAGAAGAGCTTCCAGTGCCATAAGCTCAACCTAGTTATTGGTTCCTTTAACAACGCCCAATGAGAAAGAGATATAATGAGATGAGCTCCAATAAAGACATCCCCTGCACCACATTTAACTTGATTCCTTGCGAAAGCGCCTTTGAAAATGCCCTATGGGAAGGAGTCATTGATCATTAAAGGATAAACATGTCGCTCCTCCACCATTTATATATTCCTTGAAGCATAATTTGACTCTATAAACTACTTGCTCCAGAGAACATGAAGCATTTTGGAAAATAATTTAATTTTTGGACCTCTAAATCATCAATTTGACACCTATTGGGAAGGATCTCTATTCCCAAACCTCCCTATCCTAATACCAGGATTTAAAAGCTTCAACTAAAGAATTTCCAATACACCTACCCACACTTTTCAACAGAATTACTAAAGTTTCCCAAACTTCTTTGGAAAAGTGACATTCCCACAAACAAATGATAGAAATTTTCTTCATGTTCTAGGAAAGAGTTCTGTGATTGTTTTGTGCACATCTCAATAAACTTTCCGCATATTCAAATTCCAAATAGGTATAATTTCCTGTGGATTTTATCTGCTGGTGTGTTGTACAAAGGGATGGGTGCATGAAGTACATATTTTGAATTTTGTAATACTGGTTGCAACTGGTGGATGTCTATGTAACTCTTTTTGACAATTATAATCCAATTTGAATGGAGAAGGAAAGGAAACCAATGTTAGGGAGTCTGTGCATGGTCTATCCTCATGATGGCTATGAATGGTGCAAGCTTATAGTGCAACTTTAGGGCAGTGAGTTTTGGTAATGGACCGTTTTGGTAGTTTCACTCGGGGTGGAAAAGCCTCTAAGACATGGACCATATTTATCATGTGATAAATGTGTTTTGATGTGACCTATTTTAAATTTAGTGTGTGGGTAGCATGCACTAGTACATAATTGTTTTTGTGACAATGTGATATTCTTTTACGCTGGGAGCGAGGCATTTCTTTTTCAATGGTCTATAATATTGTATCTAGACATTTGAATGTAGCATGCTTTTATTTTGCTAATATAGAACACATCCATTTTTCACGACTCTTAACTTGCCCAGATATAGGCATTCCATCCAACAAGTTCAAGCATTGCACCGCATGTATGGAATTGTGTTCTCACCCATGTTCTTGTGTGGGCCAGAACTAGGCTAGCTGCTATTAGAAGTTCATGTTCTAGGTCCTCTTTTTTCACTTTACAGAAATCATAGGTGAAGTAATTGACTTTAAATCACATGTGAAATCATGCATAAATCACAGGTGAAGTAATTGACTTTAAATTATAAAGAAGATTGGATACAATAGTTCCATGGGAATTTCAGACATGACCCCCATGGGTGGCAATAATTGCATTGCAGCCATTGATCAAAACTAAATAATTAAAATTTACACCCATCTTATTTTAACCATGTGTACAGAATCCATATTAGTTGGGTTCCCTAGATGTATGCATTTAACAACAGAACTTGAAGGCAATAGAGGCTTTGGGAGGTGATGTAAAAACTGAATATGTTAAAACAATGATACAAAAAAAAATCAAAACTAAATATGTTAAAACAGTTGGAAAAGGGATGAATAAAAGTGAGTTGAGCATCAGAACTTTGAGAGGGTGGAAGTTTGAAAAGATAAAAGGTTGGAAATTTCTATAAGGCATCATAAACGGATGGATGGAAGTAGAAGTACACATGTGTGAAGGTTGAATTTTTGCACTTCAAGAAATGATGACCTATTTGTACTAAAATATGTAGGTGTATTACTAGTTTTAATCTTTATTTTTGAAGGATTAGACTTCTCTTCGTTTTATGGATTAATGAAAACACTAACAACATTCCTATTGATATAAGTGAGAGAAAACTATCAAAATGCATAAATTGCAAGAGCAATTTTTGTATAAAGGAAAATGGTCAAGACATGTATGAAGTTGCAAATTTGGCTGGATTAATATTTTCCCCTTACCTTTGGATGGAGTGTTTTGAACATTTCAGTTAAGGATAGAGGCTATCATATCATAACTTGAAAAACAAATCATTAACCTTAAATAACCAAGATACGAGATTTGCAAGACAGGGCCTTTTTTCCATTTGAATAGGAGTATTTGAAGGCTAACACCACCCTTGATTTTGCAAGCAAAAAGCTAATAGACATATTATATTCTCATTTAAGATTTGATTTGTTTGTGAGAAGATATCCATACCTATTGTGGTAGGGCAGGTCTTGGAAGAGTTGCAGACATCTTTATTCAGTGAGCTCCGTAATTCAGAAGGAGCAAAGCGCTTGCAACAAAGATTTTGTGGTCCAGAAGTTGTTTTGAATTTCAACTTCATGGTTCTTGTTAGCATCATTATGATGAACAAATTGCTGGGTTCTCATATTATACAATTGGTTTTCATATTAACAAATTGGTTTTCATCCTAAAGCTAGTCTTAAGTCTCATAAAAAACTATTATAGATGTATGATTTCGTCAATTAAAGGTTCTTGAACCATTTACACTCTTCTATAAGTCCCTCAACGGTGAAGCACGTCAATTAAATATTCATGAACATCAAACATTTTAAAATTCTATGTTAACTATTGACATTGGATTTCAGGATTGAGCATTCAACTGTGAATCTTGATAATTCTATTCAACAAGGTGGCCTACCTACTAAAGCTAGCTCCCTTGCCCCAACTTTGATAGAGATTGGTACATTATTTTTCAAGCATTTTATAAAGATTGTGAAATCTCAATTTTCCATCTGGTACATGATGTGTTTTTGGGTCTGTCAGAGTGGAAAATCCTTTACAACCAAGGGAATGTATGTGCTAAAGCTTGTTGGTAGAGAGACCATGGATCTACTAGCCATAGAGACAGACTTTGAGATTGAGAAAGATGACAAGGAGACTGCGAAAGATGGGTGTGAGGAACCGTTCTCTGAAGAAGCAACTTTTGTCTGATGCTTTTGGTTTATGGAGGACCTGAGCAACTTGAGGTAAGGTGCTTTATTAGTGTCCTATTATTTAATAGGCCATTGAGTGTCATCTGAAGGTTTGAATAATTTTGATATCTGCAGGAGTTGGAAGCTTTGTCAAATTATTATGCATTACTATGAAATAGAACAAAAGAAAAATTATTACGAGAAGAGAAGGCTACCTTTGATGGAATGCTCAAGCAGGTCCAACATATCTTTACATTAAGTAATGGAAGCAATGGAGGTAACTTCGAATTCAACAAGGTTAAGAATGTTGAGAGTGCAAAAATGGGCAATGGACATGAAATAAAAACCCTTTGTGAATCCAGTTTCAACAAAGCAGCTAATATAGTAGCAGGGTAATTACATTTAGCTATGGGCACACCAATGTCCTATGCTGTTGTTCTACAGTATGGTCATTGATTTGAGGCCTTGAACAATTTTTATTTATTTTTATTTTGCAGATTTACAGTGACACTTGGTGGACTTGCTCTTGACGAGGTAGTTCAGAAAACATCTGGTCATCTTGAGGTGATTAAAGCTGAAGTAGTGCATGTGAGAGCAAATCCCTAGTAACCCAAGCTTGTCATAAATGCATTTTCAAGCAGATATTTTATCCTTGATTTTGTTACAATTTTCATGGTATTATATGATATTTACATAAAATAACCTTATACTATTCCGAATGTTCTTATGCTTTATTTCTGCAGAGGTTTTTTGAGGTGTAAAGTAATGACACAAAGTGATAAAGTAATGGAAAATTCTCTGAAAATTGAATGGCCAGATGATTATATTTTGAAGGCAAAGTTTTTCAGATCAAAAGCACAGGCCATGACTGATGATATTGAGGTTGTTTCAAACAGTTTTACCACTGGTATGCATATATTATATTCCTAGAATTCTTTTACTATTAGGAAACCTGACTGTCCAACATGTTAAATGCGTTCAAATGGAAAAAAAAGTAACAAGCAGTAGTTCTTTTCAGATTCGTGATTATAATTCATAGAAGTATTTTTTTGCATATACTAGAATATATGATTTTATTCCAAAGTGGCCAAGTTGTATGTGTGTGATTCATGTATGAATGTCATTGTGTTGTTTTTGGAATCTGGGTGTAGGGGTTATGGCATGTCACTAATATATGTATGTATATATAGATAAAGTTCTCGAAAATTTTTGAGTGAATATAAAGTGAATTTTCCAGAGTCCATAGTCCAAGAAAGAAAAAATCATGAAAGTTTTGGAGTATATACATATATAGAGGGTGAAATATGATGGTTGTTGGCTTGATGCCTGAACTATGTCATGAACACTTTGAGGCTGACAAGTTAAAAATAATTGTTTATAATTTTCTTTTGTTTATATATAAATATATATTTGAAACAATGACAAGGTAGGCATGTAGGAAATTGGGAATGTTGATGCTATTTTATGGGTTTTGATTAAACTGATGGTTGAGTATAACATCACAATAGTTTGATGGGGAAAGGTGTTTTTATTGCAATGGTTGATGCTATTTGATAGATTTTGATTATACTAAAGGTTGAGTATAATATCATTATGTTAGGCAACTATGTTCAAGTGGACTACGGATTTCTTTTTCCATAGGGGGCTTATGCACATAATAGGTTTTGAAGCATTTGTAGATATTTGCATATTCAAATGTTGACAAAAACTAATATCAAGGCTAATGATAATGTATGAATGTGCTAAACGATTAGGGTGTAGGAAGTCAATTTCATGGACAAAGATTGGGAAACATCTCTACTTAGATACCATCTTTTGTGAAAATCTTATATAGTATAAATACAATTATGCTCTACAAAATCAACCTGGTATTGCCTGAGAATTATAACGTTGGTCCTCTGTTTTCATTGTGTGCAGGGCCATAAAGGATGATTCTTCTTTTCAGTTCACCTTCCCTTGTTCCAACAAGGCCAGCTCGTCAAGCGGATTCCCCTAAGGTTTCACTTATCTATTCTCTTTTGATTTATGTTTATTGCATATTTGGGAAAGTAGGTTTATATAGATTTTCTCACACACACAATTCATACATTTAACTTTTTTACTGCAGTAGTATTTCCAACATGTGTTTGAGTGAATTTGTTACACTTTTGCACCAAATCATACATAGTAGAATGATAACTCCACAGGTAAAGAAATTTATTATTTATTCTTTGGAAGTTGGGTTTGAGACTTTCTTAAATCATTCATCAGTTTCCATAGTTGTCATGTCATTCACTAACCACATGACATATAGGGGTGAACTCCTTCATAGATTGCACTATGTATACAGGTTTATACCTATGCAGTCGAGCATAATTGTTTTGTGGATTTGTTGATTATCTTTCCTGTTGAAACCCATTTCTTGGTTTAGAGTTGAGTTTTACTTTTTCTTAGGTACTAAATAGTGCAGATTTAGCCATTCAAGTTTAATTTTAAACACTTCTTAAGTTGAAATATTTTCCTATTTTGCACATGATCTTGGTTATTGTTGTTAGCTGCTGAACATTATAAATAATTTGCTTCATTGTTTTTCTACTTTACAGTTCATTGTTTTTCTACTTTACAAGTGATATTTTTTTTATTGGATTTTTGTAGAAGTGAGCTTAGCTTATAAGTGGGACATTGAGTGTGAAGAGCTTGCTATTGAGGCTTTGCCATTCAGTATGAAGAGCCTGTTGTTGAGGCTTTCAAGATGTTAAGTATGGTTTTGAAGCTGCTGACATGGGATCTAAGTATGGTTTAGTGCTGAGTATGGTTTTGAAGTTGTTGACGTGGGATCTAAGTATGGTTTTGCAGCCAAGTGCAAGTAGGATGGTTTAGCCATTGTAATATTTTGAAAAGTGATGATTTTTCAGTAAAGTTATATGGAAATTAATGAGTCTTTGAGAAAACTCATATTTATTGTAATACTTTTGACATTTCATATAATATAATTTATGTGGTTTAAAACTTATATATATGGTTGTACTTTATATTATGTACCAGTGTTGTAATTATTAACTAATTAATGTGACATTGCATGATTTACATGTGCATTAGATATTATTTACAAGTGTTGTAATTAATTATAATGTGGCATTGCATAATTCACATGTGTATTAGATGAGGATAAATAATGTATGATTCTTTTTTTAATTTAAACATAATATCATCTTAAAAATTTATATTGATTAATAATGGACACCATTAAAACTACAAAAATATAATGATCACATAAAATGACTAAAAATGACTAAATTAGTGACCAATAAATGAGATTAATGACCAAAATTTGCATATAAAATGACAAAAAAATGAGAGATACGTGACCAAACAATGAGATATAAATGACAAAAAAAACGACCAAAATTTGCATATCAATGACAAAAAAAACAATTTTGGTGGCTAATTTACGATCTTTTATTACATGACAAAATTTGGTCATATTCTAGCTTGTCACGTGGTCTTTAATTTGGTCATAAATGTGGTGATATATTTGGTCATTAATTCAAATATATGACCAAATTAATGATCAAATATATGACAAAATTTATGACCAACCGACAAGCTATAAATGACCAATTTTGGTCGCATAATAAAAGACCGTAAATTAGCCACCAGCGATCACCAAACCAAAAGTGGTCATTGATATGCAGATTTTGGTCACTAATCTCTTATTTTCCACTAGTGTCATCTGATGAAGATGATGATAACAACAGTAACTCAAAAAATGTATTTTTCCTGGCATTAGAAAAGAAAACTAAAAACAATGAAGAATACTATGAACCAAAAGGATAAGTGAATCTAGAGGGAGAATTAATGAGTGCTCTAAGTGATGTAAGAAAAACAAGAAAGAAAAACAGTTTACTCAAAGAAGAGTTAAGGGAACTCAAAAAAAATCTTTCAAATTTATAGTAAGAATTATGAAGAAGTTGAGAAGACTATCAAAAATATAAAGGTACAATTAGAAGAAGCCAAAATGATTGAAGAATCATTAACAAAACAATTGGAAGAAAAGGAGAAAGGAAAATAAAATTTGGAAGTTGAAATAGTCTCTAAGAAAGGATGTTTGACAACAACACCAAAATATTGAATGAAATAATAAGTAGCCAAAAGTAGCATTAATAGTAGACACAATAACATTAATGAAGGTTCAAGTTCTATGATGTCAGGGAATAAAGCGATGAGAATGAGAGCGATCATTGGGTATCCCACTTGCTTTTATTATTTTACTTTTACAATCTTTTGAGGTGGATTCCTTTGGTCCTTATAAATATGGATCCAAATGCTTTACAAGTTTTAGAAATGAGGCAATAAAGAGAGATATTGCTTCGCAAGGCCTTGGATGGCTCAGATCTTCAATTTTTCGGCAGCACCTCCTCTTGTCTTGGCGAGAAAAGACAAAAACCAACCACATGTTATGCACCAAATGTGTTGATTAATATGTCATAAACATAAAAATGGTAAGTATTGAAAGATCAGAAATATGCATAAGTACTTAACAATAATATATCTATTATAAGAATAATGCTTTATAATTATAGATCTAGAAATATGCATAAATAGATCATCCTTTAGATATTCTTTTGAAAGAGAAAAACTAAACTACTTAAGCATGTGAACAACCATAACCAAAGAATGTTTTAATAAAAGGTGAAGGAGAGAGAGATAGAAAGAGTGTTAGAATTATGGGAATGTTGGGCCATGGAGTCTACTTTGGTGGAACATCGAGGGCCTATGTCGTTAATAATATCACTAATACATTTGGGCGTATTTTTCCACGAAATACTTCCATGTTTTGGACATTCGTGGATTAAAACTTCATTTTTTTTATCATGGCGGAAAAACCGTGGCAATATTGACATTTTTAATTTTCAATGAACATCCGTCTCTATATCAACGATGAATTTGCACACCCGCAAAACTAATGCTAGATTTCAACGTCGGATCTTGGCTGTTTACGCATGGGTCAAGTTGTAATGGCATTAATAATTATCCTTGCTAAGTTAGAGTAGGCTTCTCTTTTTGTTGAAGCTTCACACCTCTACTCAAATTTAAAATTTTATTTTGTGTTACAAATATGTTAGGTCTGGGCAAAGGGGTACCCTGTATGAAAGAAGTGTTTTATTTATAAAAATGATCAACAAGTTGCATCAGCTGCCTCCCAGTCCCTCTTTGACAAGCACACAAAGTGTCTGTGGAGTCTCTAGGCTAAAAACTCAATCCTTCCATCATTGAAAGCGTAATGTGAGAATGTGCATGGAATCGTCTGTCCGTTGTATTGCCTGCCTCATGCAATTTCGACACATTTTCTATAGTTGTGATTGATTGAGCACGAATTGAGCCCAGATTTCTTTATCAACCATATCCAAAACTAGAGAGATCAGTCATACTCTACAGCAATCATCTAGTTGTAAATTCATAAAAGGTAAGCATGCATCCTTTTTTGGGGGATACAAACTAACATTGAGGCTCAAAATAACAATTGTATTCTTTGGTTCATGTACCTTATGAATGAATTTAACAACCCTGCAACTCCCTCCTTTTATTTAAACTAGAGTAATTGCAACAAGAGGGTCTAGTCAATAATGACTCTAGCCAATTCATTTTTTTTAATAGACCCGATGCTCCACTAAGCTATTGTTCATTGACACAGTGTTAATCGGTTTCCACAGTAGAAGGACAACTTTCATTTGGACCATTTGGGCCACCGAGTGTTCCAATGCCCAAACTATCAAGGTCTCCTTATGAGTAAATCAAAGGCCATTGCAAAACACTTGTTGGCATCAATGAAAATTTTAGTATGTTAGACACAATGGTCACTAAGAGGGGGAGGGGTGAATCAGTGAGCTAAGGCTTCAACTCAATTTCAACTTTTTCTACGAATCTTATATCATTATTTCACAATTGCTTCAACAACATATTTATCAAAGAACAATATCAACTAGGCACATGTCATTCATCAATTAAACACATCACTATCAAGACATTGCATAAGGGACACAAGATATAGTTTTGTAATCTTTATATAAGTGGAGACTTCAATCTCCAATATGGGCTACAACCCATAAGATGGCACCACCCACTAGAATGGTTCAATCAGCTACAACTGATTGGGATGCTGCAACATCCAAACAAGATTCAACTTGTCAAAAGACCAATAAATATTTCCCCAGCTCCACCCAACCTCCCTATACAAATTTCAGATTACAAATTACAATTGATACATCACACTCTTCCAAAGTTTGCCACAGGCACACACATCAAAAATACCAATCATCAAGTCTTCATTCTGTACTCAGCAAGTCATTCAACATACAACATATTGTAGGCCTGTCTCAACTCTGTCCATACACCATTAGTATCTTGTCTTCAGTACTATCCACATCAGCATATAGGCTTCCAAACCGTTTAATTTAACACAGACAAAATTGTTTTTAACTTGTAAAAACAATTTTCTTCTACTTTGGCAGATTGATTTCTCCCTCATGTGATCACTATAAGCAAAAATACAAGCATGGCTAGATATCCATTTCAACAATGAACAAGACCATATCACAAGATAAATCTGTTGACACACACACAACCTCTGGCAAGTATTTCAAAATAGCTTCTTATCCTCTTTTGAACATCAAAACACATTTCTTCCCATTTTGGCAGACTCTTATTTCACACGTGTGAATACTTTATGGAGACCTGAAGTCATGAGCAGATGGAAAACTTACCAAAGAATGGATCCATGACATTTGATAAATTTACTTGCACAAAGATAGCCCTTGGCGGGCATTTCCAACTGACCTCTCAAACTCCTATTTTTAACACTTGGTCAATTTTCTTTTGTTCTCACTATGCAAAATATTATTTTTCCTATTTTTGGTAGATTGATATTTTGCATATGAGACCATGATAAGACAACCTGAAGGTATGGATGGATAGTCAATTCACCAAGGAACATGCCTATGGTACCTGATGAATTTTATCATCAAAATAACCCCTCCTTGTGGGCATTTCAAAATTCCTTTTCAATTTCCTAAATCTAACCAATTTTCTTGTGTTCTTTGTCATAAAACACTCCATAGGATAACTGAGACCATGGTTAGATGCACCCATCCACAAGCTATAGCCTAACACTTTCATATTATTTTTCCCATCATCCTATGAGATAGGGCGGGCATTTCCCTGACGCCACTGAGGCAGTTTTCCCAATATTGGAATAGTGCAAAACAGGTTGAAACTTTGTTTTGGCAGACCATTATCTTTGTCATCAAACATCTTCTTTGATAACTGATACCATGGTGAGATAGTGTCTTCAACAAGCTATAGGATGATAGCTTCAAATAATTTTTATCATACACCTATAAGGTACGACGGGCATTTTTCGAAGGCCACATGAGTCGGTTTTTCCAACACTTAAACAATTTTCTTACTTTGGTCGAATCTGCCTAAAACACTGTTTTTGCAGGTTCATAACTTCTTCCTCAGCTACTTTGAAGACAATCTGAAGACATGGTCAGGTAGGCCAAATATCAATCTACAAGACCCCCATATGGTGCGGGCATTTTCTTCAACACACAATTTGTGGTGGGAATTTTCTTAAGGCTACCTGAGCCAATTTTCCAACACTTGGTCATTTTCCTATTTTTCACCAAATTACCATATTTTTCCAAAATGATTGTCATTAATGGTGTCATCAATGACAATCCTATTCATCACAGTCTTCATGTTTTTCTTTATAGAAATTGGTATATAATATACTGCATTTAGAAATATACTTATATCTAATGTATTTGACAAGTTACTGTTTGGTATGGTGTAGGTAAGACAATTACTTGTCACTACAAGGATTTTTCACTATGAATGAAAATGCAAGGAAGCTTACTTAGTTTAGAGTGGCATTAGAGGTGAGGGGAGATGGAAAATGTTATTGCCCTTGCTCTGATTGCAAGGGCTGACAAAGAAGAAGAATTTTAACAACGACAACTGAAAGACATTGTAGGGAGAAGGGGCACACCGAAGGGGGTTATGAATATCGTCCCTTGGTAAGAGGTTATTCAATTTTTAATGTATTCTTTGTAATAGTCATCATGTCATGAATTTCAGTAAAATGTCTTATCGTTTTATTATATGTTCTATACGCACTAAGTTTACTACGTTGTTTGTAAATATATAGACAATGCCCCCAAAATGTCCCCTTCTAGAGAGTTATTTTCCAAGTACTAGCAGAAATACTCATTTACAGGGTGACGAACTTCTAGATCAAAATATTGAAGTTGATCAAGTTCTTAATGATGATATGGATGGAGATAATGTTAGTGATACAATTCAGGAAGATGCGATACATAAATTGATCCAAGACACATTTGCTCGAATGGATGAGGACAACCAGGATGATAGTCATGATGTTGATCCTCTACTCGAGAAGGCACGTCAACCTCTTTATGAAGGCTCAAAAACAAATCTTCTATCTGCTATATTGTTGTTAGTGAACTTGAAGGTTTTGAATGGTTTATCAAACACCTGTCTCACACATATACTAAGGTATGTAATTTGTTAATTATTTATGTCTGCATGTTCACATGTACATAAAGGGTTGACTTTTTTCCTATATTGCTATTGTTATCTAATTTGTAAAGTGTATGAGATATTGATGATTAATACTGTTTACATTGACTTATTATTTTGAATTTTGTAGATTGTTAGGTGAATTTCTATTACCAACGTCAAATATTTTACCACTCACATATCGAGAGATATATGTGATTATGAAAGAATTTGGAATGGAGTATCAAGATATTGATGCATGTCCTAATGATCATATCATATACTATGGACAATATGCATTAGAAAATGAATGCCCACAATGTCAATCAAGTAGGTATCGAACCGATAAAGTGACAAAAAGGTGCCTCACAAAGTTCTTTGTTATATTCCAACAATTCTATGTCTCCAGTGGTTGTTCAGGTGTCAAAGTATAGCACAGTTTATGGATTTCCGTGCAAAGAACAGAAGTCAAGATGATGTTCTTCGAATGCCTGGAGATGGGTATTCATTTAGGTGCATCGAAGAAAAGTGGCCAATTTTCAAAGAAGAACCCCGTAATGTTAAACTTCCGTTGGCAGCTGATGGTGTCAATCCATTTGGAGAGCTTCGTTCTACCTACTTAGTGTGGCCTGTTTTTGTTATAAACAATAACCTTCCTCCTTGGATGTCGGTCAAGAGAGAGCACACAATGTTGGCAATGATTGTTCTAGGTATTTAATTAATTTGTATTTCTTTACTTGAAAGTCTTATCACTGAATATTTCATTTCTTTGTTTCGTGCATGATACTTATGTCTTTTATATATAACGACATATAGCTAAATATAATTAATCATGTATGTTGGACCAAGTAGGTAAGTACCGGGTTAAAGATATGAACGTATATATTGAGCCTCTTATCAATGAGTTGTTGAAGTTATGGGATGGCGTCACTATGTATGACATCTCTAGACCAATAGGGCAAAGACGATTTCAATTCCATGGAATACTTGGATGGACAATTCATGATGCTCTCGGGTTAACACATTTTTGTGGTATATTGTTACTTTCTTTTGTTCTTTAATATTATATATATCTATTGAAAATATCATGCATTATTTTAAATGGTAATTCTAATTCGTTACACTAATTCATATATCTTGTAGGTCTTCAAACAAAGGGTAAATTTGCATGTCTAGCTTGCGGTCCTAGGGTAAAATCTCGTCATTCAAGGAGTTTAGCAAAGGAAGTGTTTGATGAGTATAGGCACTTTCTGCCTAAGAAACATAGTTATCAAACTACAGACAAAGAAAAATTAAATGGTAAAGAAGAGAATGGAAAAAAACCATGAAGAATGAAACCTCACCTATGGAATTTGGAATATAATAGAAATCCCTAAGGTATGCCAAATTAGTTGTATTGTTGGAATATTGGTCAATACTTAGCCAAATTTCTAAATATGCAAAACAATATTTTTCCTACTTTGGCAGATTGATTTCTTGCACATGTGACCATCATAAGGAAAATTGAAAGCATGGGTGGATAACCACTTCAACAAGGAACATATCTATGCCACCTTATGAATTTTATTAGCACAAGGACACTGTTGAGTATGGTTGTCATTGATGTCAAAGGAGGTCATTAATGACAAAATAAGTGTTGATATGGCATGTGTGATGAGGTTGAAAAACACATGTTGGTGTCCTAATGTATTATGATGTCATTGTTACATTTTGGTAGTAGTTGGTAACGATATGATAATTTGTGGATTTTGACTAAGTGTTGAAAAACTTTCCTAAAGCAGCTGCCTTATGAAAATGAAAACCATAATTCATATGAAGAAGAAAATTCCCACCATGACCTACCACCCCATAGTTTGTTGAAATATCTATCTGAACATGGCCCCAGTTCTCAGAAAAACTCCTTGAAGAAGAAGATACAGGTCTCCCAAAAGAAGGATTTTTGGTCAAATTAGTCAGAATTGCTCTACGGAAATGCCTGCCATAATTTGTGGGTTGAAGAAAATGACCACACCACATGGTCATCCTATAGATGTATGTTTTTATACCTGACCATGTTCTCACATTGGTTTGATAATGCTTGAGAAAGAAGATATGAATCTGCCAAAACAGGGTTTCAGGCCGTCTTACACCAAAGTTCAGTAAAATGCCCGCCTAAGGAAAATGAAGATGAGTCTGGGAGTGAAAACAACATAGGTGTGCTAAGTAAGGTGTAATACATCATCTAGTAGCATTAGTTCAAGTTTTGGGTGAAATGAAAAATCCACCTTAGGTTTTGGGCAAATTGTCTAAGTATGGAATTATTGGTAAAATCTACCTAAGTGGCATCAAGGAAATGAGCGCCACCTCTCATAGGATGATGATAAAAATTATCTGAAAGTGATAGGATCTATTATGTTGGTTGGTGCATCCAACCATGGTTTCATATTGCCCAAAGAGACTCTGAGGAGGAAGATATCAATCTGCCAAAAATGCTTCTCACCTTGTTGGGGCGCATACTCCATGTTTGGGTAACTTCGCGGTTAATTAGAAAATTTGTAAGCAGAGTTATGGGTCAAAATAGTCTTAGGGGTGTCAGGGTAAGTCAAAACCCTCTTTTTTGTAATAAACCCGTGGTTTAAATCCAGGGTTTAGGGTTTTTGGGTGCCCATGGTTTAAGACCATGGTTTTGTAAAAATGCGCAGTATAAATAAGCGCTTGTGTAAAGAAGATAGGTTAGGTTTTATGATGAAAGAAAGATTAAGGCGAAGCTAAGATCGGTTTTTGTAAGAAAAGGTTAAGTCCCAGCTGTGTGCGTGGACGACCTCTGTAGCTGTGTGCGCAGAGGGTTTGTGTAAGGAACATTAAGGAACGACCTACAGCTGTGTGCGCAGGGGCTTGCTGCTGTGTGCGCGGATTTTTGAGGACTGAAAGAATCTGCAGCTGAGTGCGCAGATCAAACTGTGGTTTTGTAGCAAGTTGAATAGAACATAGTTTGTGGACGTAGCCCCTACACTGGGGGTGAACCACGTTATATCGGGTGTTGTGGTTTCTTGTGATGTTTCTGTTCTGTTATCTTTTATGCATTAATACTGTATACATCTGATAAATTAGATCGCTGTTAATATTTAGCTTCGCTGTGAATTCCCTGTAGTGGGTTGAGCAAGTAACGACTGTTTATTAATCCGCAAAGTTGTATGTAAATCAATGGTAAATATTTTATAGTATTGTTTAATAAGATTATTAAGGCTAAGGTACAGTAATCTCCCTCTCAGCTTGCAAAAACCTGATTCTGCGGCACCCCATAGCTGTTTCGGGTGAGACTGCAACCTATGCGCAGGTTGTTGCCAAAAGGGCCAACACTGTGGGTCTTTTGTTGGTGCGACACAAAAGGTTTAAACCCGGGTCTGCCCTATTTCCCAACAAATTGGTTCCGTTGCTGGGAGAACTCAGTACCTGCTCAAGAGGGGTTTACATTGTACCTCAAGGGCTATGTTCTGGAGGCCCTCTGTGAAGGAAATCGGGGATTGGTTTGTTGAGACTTGTCTGAAATTCACGCAGCAAGAGAACGCTAATCCGCGGTGCAGTGCAAGAGAATTTTTACAAAGGTATGTTTTTTGTGATGCTTATGAAATTTTTTTGGTAGTATCCACATAGAGTTGCACCAGTGGTTGTCCAAGTTAACAGAGAGGAGGACGAACTTTCAAGCTCGACGGATTCCTATGTGGACCCCACAGGGGTCAATCTTGTGCAACACGTGAACAACGAGATATCCCGCACTGTTGACTTCTGGACGATGCGAACGTTGGAAGCCTTTGTCACAGAGTTTGCCATTGACACGAGTACC
>LPNX010683105.1:149458-191658 GCA_001517045.1 Pseudotsuga menziesii | reverse complement strand
TAGCTAAGTTAAATGGTGAGCTTTTCCCCTCTATGATAAATGGGAGCCGCTTAAAAAAGTACACGGACAGGCCAGGTATTCAGAATAGGAGGTAGCAATAGGCAAATACGCGAAGCTGCTTGTTGCATTATGGATGCGAAGCTGCAAGTCATCGTAGGTTGCAGGGTCATATTGTGTCGAAGTCGAGGGTTGTTAAGGTGTGTTGCAGCCCAAATTGCGACGGATGGGACATTCCTCAACCGGCGGCGCTGGCATGAGAGCTGCTCTCATTACTGGTCATAATGAGATTTTGGGCAGATCTGGCGCTGTGTGGAGAAGATTTCTGGAACTCCGTCAGATTTGGCGACATCATTGCACCATGATGATAAATTCCGCCTTGGGATTCTATAAGGAGCCATCTCGACCTGTGTTTTCTGCATTAAGCATCTGTGAGATATTTAGCCCGAACCATGTCGAATGACTGTAACGTTCAGGAGCTAGTACGCGAGGTAAGGGACAGAGGTCTGCAGCACCTGCTGAGTACTCCGCCGGTACAACCTTACCTGGCTAAGTACATCGACAGTCAGGAGTTTGCTCTAAATTTGCAAAGACGGACAGGAGTTTGCTCTAACGTAGAGCAACAAAGGGCATGAGGCCTAGCAGAAAGACTTTGGGGAATCCTGCCATGTAATACGTCGACGTAGCAGAACCATGGCAGCTATATTCCTTCTGCAGTGCGACATGCAATCCCAGGGGATCCCAAAGTTGTCGATGGTCAGGCATCAACAATTGGAGTGAAAAATGGTGTTGCAGGTGGATCGCGACAGTTTCCAAAGAACAGAAGTAGGCAGCCGGCAACGGCATGGCGAGCTTCAGCAAGCAGTACACTATGCTTCGTCAGCAGAAATCTGCCACCAGGGAAACTGAAGAGTGTCCCAGGACGGGCCACTAGTGAGTCTTAGGGGCCTGTTGGGGCGCATACTCCATGTTTGGGTAACTTCGCGGTTAATTAGAAAATTTGTAAGCGGAGTTGTGGGTCAAAATAGTCTTAGGGGTGTCAGGGTAAGTCAAAACCCTTTTTTTTGTAATAAACCCGTGGTTTAAATCCAGGGTTTAGGGTTTTTGGGTGCCCATGGTTTTGTAAAAATGCGCAGTATAAATAAGCGCTTGTGTAAAGAAGATAGGTTAGGTTTTATGATGAAAGAAAGATTAAGGCGAAGCTAAGATCGGTTTTTGTAAGAAAAGGTTAAGTCCCAGCTGTGTGCGTGGACGACCTCTGCAGCTGTGTGCGCAGAGGGTTTGTGTAAGGAACATTAAGGAACGACCTGCAGCTGTGTGCGCAGGGGCCTGCTGCTGTGTGCGCGGCTTTTTGAGGATTGAAAGGATCTGCAGCTGAGTGCGCAGATCAAACTGTGGTTTTGTAGCAAGTTGAATAGAACACAGTTTGTGGACGTAGCCCCTACACTGGGGGTGAACCACGTTATATCTGGTGTTGTGGTTTCTTGTGATGTTTCTGTTTTGTTATCTTTTATGCATTAATACTGTATACATCTGATAAATTAGATCGCTGTTAATATTTAGCTTCGCTGTGAATTCCCTATAGTGGGTTGAGCAAGTAACGACTGTTTATTAATCCGCGAAGTTGTATGTAAATGAATGGTAAAGATTTTATAGTATTGTTTAATAAGATTATTAAGGCTAAGGTACAGTAATCTCCCTCTCGGCTTGCAGAAACCTGATTCTGCGGCACCCCATAGCTGTTTCGGGTGAGACTGCAACCTGTGCGCAGGTTGTTGCCGAAAGGGCCAACACTGTGGGTCTTTTGTTGGTGCGACACAAAAGGTTTAAACCCGGGTCTGCCCTATTGCCCAACACACCTTCATTTGCACTATCCCAGTAAAATGCCCGCCAAGGTTAGACGATGAGGTTGTAGGAGAGAATATTAGCATGGTTGAGTCAGTATGATATTCCTCACATTTTGGATGTCTCACTCTCCAAATTTGATGAAAAAAAATAAAATCACCTTGGTGACTTGCTGTTTGAAGAGATTTGTCTAAGTGTCAATAAGCAGTTTGGAAGACCACTTTCAAATACCTGCCAGATGTTGGGTGTATGTCAATAGGTTCATCAATTGGCATGGATTTGTTCTTTCTTGAAATGGCTATCCATCCATACTTTCAGGCTGACTTACAATGGTCACATATGCAAAATATCAATCTACCAAAAGTAGGAAAAAAACTATTTTGCATATTGAGAAACACAAGAAAATTGCCTAAGTGTTGAGAACATGATTTTGAGAGGTCGTTTGGAAATGCCCGCCAAGGGCTATGCTTGTGAAAATAAATTTATCAAATGTCATGGATCAAAGGCCACCTGGACCATTTTTCCAACACTTAGCCATGTCCAAGAATTTCTCCAAGGTTTATCCTCAAACCCTATTTTGGCAGACTTATACCTTTCTCCTCAGAAAGGATTAAGGCAAACTAAGACCATGGCTAGATAGCTAGTTCAACAAGCTATAGCCTGATATGGTGTTGTGGTCATTCTATTCAAACCATGAATTATGTCCGGCATTCTCTTAGAGTAGTTTTGACTACTTTTTCATAGTTAGTCAATTTCCAAAGTTTCACAAAGTTGCCATATTTTTCCAGAATGATGTCAGATTACAACACTGACTTCCTGATAGCACCAGAACAACATTACGTGTCTTTCCAGCCTCACCATACATGCCACATCATCATACTTACCCTGTCATTACTTCCTTTGTCATTCCTTTGTCTTTCACTTAGTTTACCTTGTCATCATGTCTTTGGTTATCCTTTTGGCATTCCCTGAACTCCTTTGACATCAATGACAATCACATTCAACTTGTATAATATATTATATAAATCTTTGTTTTTTTAGTGAATTATGTTCATGTGCCTATATTGATTAATTAGTGTTAATTTGATTTTGTTGATGTTTCATGAATGTCGTTAAGGC
Organism: Pseudotsuga menziesii; assembly: GCA_001517045.1. Taxonomy (NCBI): domain Eukaryota; kingdom Viridiplantae; phylum Streptophyta; class Pinopsida; order Pinales; family Pinaceae; genus Pseudotsuga; species Pseudotsuga menziesii. Next base: position 188,697 of record LPNX010683105.1, on the reverse strand, counting down.
ACGAAGGGCTTCCACGAGGAATGGAAATTTACCTGATGCAATTCAGTAGGTTGCCATACTACGAGTACCTACAAATAGTTCATTTGTTTGATACAATGCATATCAGGAAGAACATAACAGAATTGTTATGAAAAATATTAGATGGAAGGACTGACAAAGAAAGAACTGGAAAGATTTGTAGTGGCATCCAAGAAGCTAATCACGCATTGCAAAGTGTGATCATTAATTATAATGGTGATGGTTGTCAAAATAATATTAGTCTTCTTGGTGCTTGACAAAGCAACAGAGCAATATTGTAAAAGAAGTCATCAGAAAAATCAGGTTTCCAACGGGGTTTTCGTCTAACATAAAGAATATCTTAACGAAAAAAGGTGATTTTGGTGGGGTTAAAACACATGATTGGCATACATTCATTAAGGTAATTGTGAGTTTTTAATATATTTCCTTATTGGTATGCACTATTTTATTAATTTTATTCTCTTATTTGGAAATAAATAATAATTATGTGTTTTTTGATACAGTATGTTCTACCTTTATCTCTCCCAAATGACTTTGACAACAACATAAAACAAATTATTTATGTTCTTGGAAAATACACGAGGTAAGTAATTAATATTTTATATGGAAAATGTACTTGGTCTGTGATTTGTAGTGGAACTTATTGACATATTATGTTTTGCCCGCAAATTTTATATATGGCTTGATATTATTTTATTGCATCATTTGTAGGTGGCTTTCCTCAAAAGAAATCCATAAAGAAGATATAAGGTATTGAAAGAGAGAAATTTCCCGAATAATGTGTGAAATGCAACAATATCTACCTCCAACATTTTTCAATGCACAATAACACTACCTCATACACCAAGTTGAGGAGATTGAATTATGTGGACCGGTACACACAAGGTCGATGTGGATGGTGGAGAGGCAGTTGAAGTCATTGAAGGATCTTGTTAGACAAAGAGCACGTCCTGAGGGTTCTATGGTTGAGGGATATATGGTATATCAATGCATGGTGTATATTAGTGAATATCTACCTAAATTAGCAGAAAATATGAATGTGCCTCGCATTTGGCATCTCAACTACATCAACAAATTTGAAGGGGAGATACTATTGGGGAAAGGTACAATGAGGACCGTGAAAGGTAATTATTAGATTTTGTGGAATTAATATATCATGTATTTTTCCAATTTTATTTTATCATACTAATTTGTTATTTTCTTATTAATTTGACATATTCAACTGTATTAAACTATGCATGTAATGATATCTAATTAATGATCATGAATTGTTATTTTTTCATATAGTTGCTCGAGTGTGTATAAATTCTAAAGCCTTGATGGCATAAGCAATTTCATAAACAAGCTAAGGATCTAGGCACACAATTAACCTCACATAGAATTGTAGAGAATTAGCATAAGGAGAGAAGAAGAAGAATTAATGAACACACATTAATGAATGAATCTATGGTCACCCTTTTACAATATTTTTGTCAAAAGAAATGAGGAAAGAGGAAAAACCTGAAGGGGAAAATCCTCCCTCAAGAAAGGACATGAAAAGCAATACCAAAAATGCTGAACTGCTGGTGTTGTTGCTGCTCCAAACTAAATACTTATGTCTAGAGGAATCTTCTTCTTGGGAAGAAGATAAATCTGCTCACCTGGATCAAGGACAGCTGTAGGACCATGTAGAACAACTGAGATCCAACGATGTGAAGGCAATACTGAAGGATCTTGAGACTTGTAATCAGCTCCAAGATGATGAGATGACTTGAACTTCGAACCAGCAGAGATGAACTGAGCTCCATATAGGTGAAATAACTGTCCAAGCAAATGTATAATGTATCCATCTTCATTTACACAGAGAGGATGTGTGGAAGTGATCTTGTAGGAACATAGAGAAGGAATAGGATCAAAGAGTGCAAATGCATGGGCTCCATGGGTTGATCTAGCTTCCAAAGAATCCAAGAGATCACATATAAGCACAATAGTAGACTCATGGGAATATATTGGTAAAGAATCCTCTATGGTAGAAGAATGTAAGGAGGAAAGGTAGTGATGTTCAAAATATTTAAGGAGGCTCCGAGAATGAGTGCCAAGATCAAAGAAGGAGCTGCAGAAGCACATGGGATCAAGTATGGTAAGTGGAAAAACACTAGAAGGACTTGACTTGGCTAAGCAAACATCTTGGAAGTCACTGGGTTGTGCACCATCAAGAAGAGAGGCATGCACAAAGTGTGAGAGGTCTGGCATAAGGATCTCGAAATCCATGATAGAAGACATAGAGAACACTAAATGTGTGAGTGAATCATCAATAGCAATAGTAGCTCCATTAGTCACATCTTTTTCATCAACAACATCATAAGAAGATGATTCAAGATCTTCTACTTCAAGAGACACAGAAAAATATGGCTCTTCAATATTTGCTTCTTGATTGAAAGAGGAAGCATTCGAATCAAAGAGAGTAGTAGCAACAAGAATTGTATGAGAAACTTCTTCTTCATTATCAACTTCATCAGAGACTGCAGAGGCCGAGACATCTTGAGAGAGAGAAATCATTGAGGAGCTAGAGGCACTCTCCACATAGCTAGAAGGATCCTCATTGTCCTTTCCCAAAACTCTATCCAATGTTGTCCAGAGATACTTTGGGTAATCAACATAATCAATAAGGTAGCGCATGCATGGAGAGATAGCTAGACAAATAGCTCCAATTGCTCTATCATAGTCATTCAACCAGTCACTTGGCTCTTCATAAGATTCTTCACCAGCTCCAATAGATATCTCATAGAGACCTTGTCTCTTTAGATATAAAATCATCTTCAGTTTCCACTTTGAATAGCTTGTGAATGGAGAAAGAAGAGGAACTGATACTCTTGAATCCATTCGAAGTTGAACCTGCAAAATAAACCTACAAATCTGAAAAAGGAGGATTAATTAATGAACTCTCAAAGATCTGATATCATGTAGAGCTTTGATATCCTCAGCTCTGATATCATGTAGAACTTGAACTTTGAGAACCTTAGCTCTGATACCATGTAGAAATTCTAAATCCTTGTGGCATAAGAAATTTCATAAATAGGCTAAGGATCTAGGCACACAATTAAGCTCACATAGAATTGTAGAGAACTAGCATAAAGAGAGAAGAAGAAGAATTAATGAAAACACATTAATGAATGATCAATAAATGATAATTAATATTATTACATAGGTAATACATCCTTATAAAGGAAAAAGGAGTTGCTATAAGAAAACTCAAGCTAGCTCATAAAGCAGGCTTACTAATTATGATAAACCCCATAGTTGACTAAAGCACTTTCCCAATCTACCAAGCACCTCACGAATTAGCAGTAGCATGTGTGAGTGATGATGAGTGAAGGAAAGAATTGTCCTGGAATATGGAGAGAAAATAATGGAGGATGGGTTGGCAACAAAAGTTTCCAGTTTCCTAGTTGACTAGCTTTACCTTATCCACAGAAAAGCAGGATAAAGCAGAAAAAGCAGAATCTGCTGTAAAGCATAGTTACCAATTCTAGATGGGCATAAAGTGGTCAAGATCAACCCAGAATCAGAAATAAATCATTCCTAGGATATAGATGGTAAGTGTTGACTCTAAGGTGCAAGTGGATGCCAACTATCTAAGCTAGTGGGTAGGAAATTAATCAAATAATGATTAATTATTTTATGAGTGGGTTTATTATATTCCAACACCCCCCTTTAAGCCTGAATTTATGATGATATTCCTGAACTAATTAGAAATATATATGCATATAGGGCCCAACAATAAAGATATGGTCACCCTTTTACAATTTATCTTGTCCAAAGAAATGAGGAAAGAGGCAAAACCTCAAGGGGAAAATCCTCCCTCAAGAAAGGACATGAAAAGTAATACCAAAAATGCTGAACTGCTAGTGTTGCTGCTGCTCCAAACTAAATGCTAATGTTTGGAGGAATCTTCTTCTTGGGAAGAAGATAAATCTGCTCACCTGGATCAAGGACAACTGTAGGACCATGTAGAACAACCGAGATCCAAGGATGTGAAGGCAATACTGAAGGAGCTTGAGACTTGTAATCAACTCCAATATGATGAGATGACTTGAACTTCGAACCAATAGAGATGAAATGAGCTCCATATAGGAGAAATAGAGAAATTACTATGGCTTGGGGTACCACAACAGACAGCTTGACTCCAGAAATCAATCCTTTCCAATATGCAATAGAAAGTAAATGTCTAACACTAAAGAATCAGACCTCGTACCTTATTCCGGACAGTTGAAGTAGATTCCCACTGAGCTTTCCAACTTCATCTTGAATTGATAAATTACTTCCTCAACAACAAGTAAACAATACAAGCATACTATATATCATGGTGTTAGATCTATTCTAGCATATATAATCAACAATGTATAAGCATTTGAAATCATCCCATGGATAAAATATTCATTCAAACACACATTATTGGACAGGAAAATATATTTCTATTAATATAAATCAAAGATTAGAATAGATACAACCTCTGACGGCACCTCTGCGAACCGGAGAAACTGAATCCCCCACTTGGGCCTCCACCACCTCAATCCTCCATCTCTCGATAGCAAGCTCACAAGCAAAAGGCAAGCTTGGGAAGAACACAAAAGTGCTCCAAGGGACAAAGGGATGTAGAATCAAGCACAAGTTCCGGCAACAATGGACTATAGTTTCTTTGCTCTCAATTCTCTCATATGCCTTCAATGTACCATAGAGTTCCTTATATAGCTTTTCAAAGGGGTAATGAAAAGTCGAATCCGAGCAATCTCAAGGCATAGGGAAGGTCAAGAGTCAAGTGAGTCAGATCCATGTCAAGTAAAAATCCAAAAGTATTTGGATTATGCACACATCTTGATGTACGCGGTTTTAGGGGTCAAACCTGTGTATATACACGGTCAAGGGTTTAAAAGTCACGTGTATAATTTTTCACATGTTTTTAGGGATGGTCAAGGAAACATCAAAGGACAAAAAATAGTCCACGGGGTCTAAGGAGTCTGCAGAGGGACATGGGAAAGGCCATACAAGTGTGATTCACCTGGAGTGGTAAAATCATCTATAACAGATGCCCCCTAATGTGTGAGGTCAAAGGGGTCATACGATGGCCGAAATACATTATAAGTCCATCCCAAAAGTGGAATGATGAAGAATCCCAAATGGAAGATCAGCCACCCAATCAGCATAGTACAATGATACAACTCTGCACATACTGCAAATACATAAAGCAGTCCCGGATACATAAGAGTACAATGGCCATGAATAGGCATGATACAAGATATCACATAAGTGGTCATCGCCACATACAATATACATAGATTAGAATCTCCATGATGAAGATATACAAAGGACCATGATCTCCATAATGGTTGAAGATATACAATAGATCAAGATCTTCATAATGGTTGGAAATGTTTGACATACACTGGAATCAAGTCACGAGAGCTGAAATCTCATGAACACTGGCATGATCAAGGAGGTAGCATATAAGAGATGCCACCAATCTGGAAGGTCTTCTACACAAACCGCTACGAGTACATGTCCTACTATGTGATTAGAGGTGTCGAGATCGAACATAGTAGTCCATCGTCTGATTACCGGTCATTGATGTATATCGTTAACAGACGCGAGATCACCCACCGATAATGAAAATGGGAATCAAGGTATTAGAGTGAAAACTAACAGGTGTGAATAAATGTGTTGAGGTCAAACACTTGAGAGGATCCATCGATCAGGGGAAATTGATGTATTCCCAAATACTGTTGATGGTGAGAGAACCTGCCACTATTGACTGCAAGTCTCAAGGCACTCAAAATGACTCTAGATTCCAATCCCAGAATAAATGATCTGAAGTAGATGGGATGAAATCCGCTGGAAGGAGGGCATTAAGGCATCCCCCATCATCCAACATGAGGTACTCAGCAAAGCTATATAATGTGGAAGGACTCGATCATAAGGTGCACGAACTAGTATGTGTACCGGGAATGGCCGACATGCAAAGTCAATATAACTAAGGAATGGCCGACTCAGGCTTCAACTTCCTTTGAACAAGAGCATAACAACAAATGGTGACTGAATAAAGGCAACATAGACTCGTTATACAAACTGGGACATCTCTGCAACATAGGAGGCATCGACAGAGGCTCCATGGGGACTGGAAGCTTAACCAGTTGGTGGAGATAAACTCAAATAAACGAGTACAACTCCTAAAGTCAAACTATAAACCAAACCAATGGATGTGATATACAGTGCTTTGTTCAAAGGTGACACGACTCGACAGCTGCCAAAGATAACATCTTTCCTTGTCCAACTTTTTGGTTTTTTGATTTTTTTGGACTTTTTCAAATATTTAAAAAGCTTGAAAAAGAATAAAATTGCTTTATAGTTACACACTAGGAGGAGACGAGTGTCATAGGGGTAAACAAACTAGTTCCAAGTAGCAGAACATACCTATGCTCAATGCAAGGACACATGTGTAGGATATCGACACTCGAGGGAAAATCCCCTCCCGGTAAAAATAGGGAATCAAGCTGTAAAGGATATATAAAATGGCTCTGCATGGCTAGACATGAGACAAGCTCGGGCTATATGGCTGAAACTCAAAGTCAGGGAAGTCGGCGTAAGGCTCAATGAGGCAGGCAAAGCTCATGATAATGCAATTACAACTTGACATAAGGGAGTCCTGGGAAAATGGCCAGCATAAAGTTCAAGAGGAGTATGAAGCTCTTGCTCAAGGACATGGCAGGACTAAAAGGGACTCCCGAACCTAAGAGAGGACTCACGGCATGGGTACCAAATGCAAAAGGGAGCTAACTAGGACACCCATGTATAGGAAAGCTCTACCATTCACATAGTACCACTTCTAACAACAACATGAAGGTTCCGTGATACCATGGAATGGGTTCGTACCTAAGGTTAAGATGGAATGGTCATAAGGCAATGCATAACTGCAAGCGGATGTGATATCCTAACCTATATGCCATTTCAGACATAATACCTATGATATGAACAAACAGGTCGAAACCTCGGAGAGAGTGTACAAAAACTGGACCCTACATGACAACCATATTAGTCCAAAACAACCCAAAATAGTCAATAAAGAATCCAAACTATAGGATATAGGGAGGAATGATAATGACAAATGCACCCAAAGGAAACAATGCGGTGAACGATGGGATATAAAAAGGAAAGTAAGGTGTAGACCTAACGTTCACGCATCCACTACCACCCCTGTGAGGGTGACCACTGGTGTAAAGACTGAGAAAAAGGAATAAAAATCCTCCAAAAATGGAGTAGAGGATGGAATATGACCATTCCCAAATCTATGAGCATGGTAAGGGGTTGTGATGCCCCCAAGTCTGACACCAGGGTCTGTACTAGCACCAAGGATGGGTGATAGGATACCAGGCATGTCGAAAATAAGAAGACTCAAACTCAAGAGAGCATAAATATACTCAAGTAACCGTGATCCCAAAGGACAACTAGCGCACAAAAAGAACACTCCTAAGAAAATATACAGCCAAAATACAAGCAAACCAAGGGGAGGATATGTGAGCTCCCAAATGAAGCAGGTATGTCTCGCTTAGGAGAGGCTCGAAAATCCCATACACTACAAGCGGAGGTACGTAACCAATTATAGTGGCCCTTAGCTTCAACGGATAAAGCGACTGTGCTGTCCGACCTCTACCTGGCCGAGACACCTGCAGAATAACCTCTGCAAGTACCCCCTGTGATACCTAGGTAAGGAAACTAAGGTCACCTCAATATAAACAATGCTCAGGAAGATAGTCACAGGTGGGATTGACCATATGGGCAGGGTAGCAAAGCCCTAAACTCTCGAAAGAGCCCCCAGATACGAATACAATCCTGGAAATATCTCCGGTGCTACTCAGTTACAACCAGGGGTCATCCCAATCATAACCGCTCACACTGCCTCGTGCTTAAATCCCTTGTAAGAGGAGGATCTTGAGAAACCCTAGTTATGCCAAGGAATTTCACACTCTCACCTGGACAGACACATATATGTTGTTGTTTAGTGGTCTTGAAGAATTTACTCACAATGAACTATTCCAAGACCCTTAAACCTAATCTTGTTGGTGCACCCTATAAAAGAGAAGAGTGTAATTCATTTTATTATGCGTTGATTTTATTTGGATGTGATTACTCAAAGGGAAATGGCCATGCAACTGATGAAATTACCACTCAGTAGTGAAATAAATATGCACACCATAACAAACAATGCTAAGTGCAATCTTTGTCAAATGAAAAATAGGGTATGCCATTACATGAGATGCATAAATATATATATTCCTTTCCGAATGCCAATGCAATCCTTCCTATATGAAAGCCTAAACACAACTCTCATCCAAGCAATCCAATGCAAGTACCTCCTCAAATCCATATCTAAGATGCAACTAAGAGTGCAACTACTCTGTATTTTTCAATATAAAAGAATGAAAAATGCAATAAAAGTCATCTAAAACTCTCAATCTTTGCAGCAAGTATAAAACACAAGCCCAACAAGACACTGAGACAAAAAAGAGTAATGCACTAATGGCAAAACAAAAAGGATAAATGACTAAAACTACTTTCAAAGAAAAATCAATGAAAAAGTGGTCTCTGGTCACAAAAGAAGCATCCAACAGACAACATCAGACCCAAGGAAGACCCAACCACACTCACAACCCACCTAGCAACTTCCCACAACATCAAACTCACCAAAAGGGAGGATGTACATGACTGTTTAAAGAACAACTGCGTATATACACGACTTTTGGCCAAAAACCTGTGTGTATACATGGATTTTGACCAAAAACCTGCATGTATACACGACTTTTGGCCAAAAATCCGCGTATGTACACGACTTTTGACCAAAAACCTGCGTATACAGAGATGGCAGTGGTAAAAAGAAGGCCAAGGGTCAAACCAATAAAGGGGAGTGTCAATGGATGAACAAAATGCAACACAGAAACAAGGAGAAAAAAAGAGCAAGTCAAGAATATCAAGCCCATTGTGCCTGCAAAGCCCAAATAAAAACAAGGAACATCCCCAGCGGAGTCGCCAATTCTGTTACGGAGAGAAATTCCTATAGCTTGGGGTACCACAACAGACAGCTTGACTCCAGAAATCAATCCTTTCCAATATGAAATAGAAAGTAAATGTATAACACTAAAGGATCAGACCTCGTACCTTATTCCAGACGGTTGAAGTAGATCCCCATTGAGCTTTCCAACTTCAACTTGAATTGATAAATTACTTCCTCAACAACAAGTAAACAATACAAGCATACTATATATCATGGTGTTGGATCTATTCTAGCATATATAATCAACAATGTATAAGCATTTGAAATCATCCCATGGATAAAATATTCATTCAAACACACATTATTGGACAGGAAAAGATATTTCTATTAATATAAATTAGAGATTACAATAGATACAACCTCTGACGGCACGTCTGCGAACCGGAGAAACTGAATCCCCCACTTGGGCCTCCACCACCTCAATCATCCATCTCTCGATAGCAAGCTCACAAGCAAAAGGTAAGCTTGGGAAGAACACAAAAGTGCTCTAAGGGACAAAGGGATGCAGACTCAAGCACAAGTTCTAGCAATAATGGACTATAGTTTCTTTTCTCTCAATTCTCTCGTATGCCTTCAATGTACCATAGAGTTCCTTATATAGCTTTTCAAAGGGGTAATGAAAGGTCGAATCCGAGCGATCTCAAGGCATAGGGAAGGTCAGGAGTCAAGTGAGTCGGATCCATGTCAACAAAAACTACAAAAGTATTTGGATTATGCACACATCCCGATGTACGCGGTTTTAGGGGTCAAACCCGTGTATATACGCGACTAAGGGTTTAAAAGTCACATGTATCATTTTTCACATGTTTTTAGGGATGGTCAAGGAAACATCAAAGTACAAAAAATGGTCCATGGGCTCTAAGGAGTCTGCAAAGGGACAGGGGAAAGGCCATACAAGTGTGATTCACCTGGAGTGGTAAAATCAACTATAATAGTGCAGTTGCCAACTCTGGATGGCCATAAAGTGGTCAAGATCAACCCAGAATCAGAAATAAATCATTCCTAGGATATACATGGTAAGTGTTGACTCTAAGGTGCAAGTGGATGCCCACTATCTAAGCTAGTGGGTAGGAAATTAATCAAATAATGATTAATTATTTTATGAGTGGGTTTATTATATTCCAACACCCCCCTTTAAGCCTGAATTTATGATGATATTCCTGAACTAATTAGAAATATATATGCATATAGGGCCCAACAATAAAGCTATGGTCACCCTTTTACAATTTATCTTGTCCAAATAAATGAGGAAAGAGGCAAAACCTCAAGGGGAAAATCCTCCCTCAAGAAAGGACATGAAAAGCAATACCAAAAATGCTGAAATGCTGGTGTTGCTGCTGCTCCAAACTAAATTCTAATGTCTGGAAGAATCTTCTTCTTGGGAAGAAGATAAATCTGCTCACCTGGATCAAGGATAGCTGTAAGACCATGTAGATCAACTGAGATCCAAGGATGTGAAGGAAATACTGAAGGATCTTGAGATTTGTAATCAGCTCCAATATGATGAGATGACTTGAACTTCAAACCAGTAGAGATGAACTGAGCTCCATATAGGTGAAATAATTGTCCAAGCGAATGTATAATGTCTCCATCTTCATTTACACAGAGAGGATGTGTGGAAGTGATCTTGTAGGAACATAGAGAAGGCATAGGATCAAAGAGTGCGAATGCATGGGCTCCATGGGTTGATCTAGCTTCCAAAGAATCCAAGAGATCACATATAAGCACAACAGTAGACTCATGGGAATATAATGGTAAAGAATCCTCTATGGTAGAAGAATGTAAGGAGGAAAGGTAGTGTTGTTCAAAATATTCAAGGAGGCTCTGAGAATGAGTGCCAAGAACAAAGGAGGAGCTGCAGAAGCACATGGGATCAAGTATGGTAAGTGGCAAAACACTAGAAGGACTTGACTTGGCTAAGCAAATAGCCTGGAAGTCATTGGGTTGCGCACCATCAAGAAGAGAGGCATGCACAAAGTGTGAGAGGTCTGGCATATGGATCTCAGAATCCATGATAGAAGACATAGAGAACACTGAATGTGTGAGTGAATCATCAATAGCAATAGCAGCTCCATTAGTCACTTCTTTTTCATCAACAACATCATAAGAAGATGAATCAATATCTTCTACTTCAAGAGACACAGAAAAAGATGGCTTTTCAATATTTGCTTCTTGATTGAAAGAGGAAGCATTCGAATCAAAGAGAGTAGTAGCAACAAGAACTGCATGAGAAACTTCTGCTTCATTATCAACTTCATCAGAGAATGTAGAGGCCGAGACGTCTTGAGAGAGAGAAATCATTAAGGAGCTAGAGGCACTCTCCACATAGCTAGAAGGATCCTCATTGTCCTTTCCCAAAACTCTATCCAATGTTGTCCAGAGATACTTTGGGTAATCAACATAATCAATAAGGTAGCGCATGCATGGAGAGATAGCTAGACAAATAGCTCCAATTGCTCTATCACAGTCATTCAACCAGTCACTTGGCTCTTCATAAGACTCTTCACCAGCTCCAGTAGATATCTCATAGAGGCCTTGTCTCTTTAGATATGAAATCATCTTCAGTTTCCACTCTGAATAACTTGTGAATGGAGAAAGAAGAGGAACTAATACTCTTGAATCCATTCGAAGTTGAACCTGCAAAATAAACCTGCAAATCTGAAAAAGGAGGATTAATTAATGAACTCTCAAAGATATGATATCATGTAGAGCTTTGATATCCTTAGCTCTGATAGCATGTAGAACTTGAACTTTTAGAACCCTAGCTCTAATACCATGTAGAAATTCTAAATCCTTGATGGCATAAGGAATTTCATAAATAGGCTAAGGATCTAGGCACACAATTAACCTCACATAGAATTGTAGAGAATTAGATAAGGAGAGAAGAAGAAGAATTAATGAACACGCATTAATGAATGATCAATAGATGATAATGAATATTATTAAATAGGTAATACATCCTTATAAAGGAAGAAGGAGTTGCTATAAGACAACTCAAGCTAGATAATAAAGTAGGCTTACTAATTATGATAAACCCCATAGTTAACTAAAGCACTTTCCCAATCTACCAAGCACCTCACAAATTAGCAATAGCATGTGTGAGTGATGATGAGTGAAGGAAAGACTTGCTAATCCTAGTATTAATTCTTGCACATGATCTAGGAACTAGGAATCAAAATCATCAAAGAATAATTAACAAATACTCATGAATTGGAAATAACTGGAATACCAAATAGGTTTCCTCTCTGTATATTATATAAAGAATAAAGGATTACAATACCATGCATGATCAATGGCTTAACTCAATAAAGAATTTGAATACCTAAGAGGACAATTCGAATTCAATGAGTGAGTCTAGCTTAACTGACTCTTTGCCATGCAATCTCACTCAGTTAACCACTTGACCAAAACCCTAATTGACTCACCAAACCCTTAACTGAAGTTGGAGTGTAATAAATGACTTAATCTCAACTAAAGGAGATCAAACACATGTCATAGCAATCCAATCATCAAGTTCTAGTACTGCATGACTCCAATAAACCCTGATGAGGTTAACTGAAGCTGAACTGACCATCAGAAGTTGGTGAAGGCACCTGGTTAGCTCCAGTTCATTAAATAATAATAAAATAATCAATAAATAATGATTAAATAATATATTTAATGCATGGATGCGCCTTAACTGACTGTAACTGATTGGTTGAACTGAAAGTAACCCCCAGTTAGCAATTAGGTGCATGAATGTCACACAGATCACCCCTGGAGTGCTCCAGTTAACCTCCTTGAATGTAGGAAAGGCTAAGTTAGCCTCCTTGACTGTAGGTAGGCGTGGGAGTGACTGGGATGATGGTAATTAATGCTCCTTGATGTCAATTAAACTTAGGATAGTGGTTTAACTAGGCCAATTTGACTGAAGAGTGAGGATGAAGGTAAATGTCTCCAACACCCCCCCTTAAGCTATACTCAGGAAGAGTTAGAAAACATAAAAATGCTAGGGCCTTGGCAGCAAAGGCCATAGGTCACCCTGTACAATAAAGCAACTGAAACAATGCTCAAAACAAACTAAGTGAGGAAAAGAGGGAAAACCCAGTGGGAAACCCCCCCCCTCAAGCTGAACACTGAAAGTAGTCTGGATCACCCTATTGAACTCACCCCCAACAGTGAACGGAGGTAAGTGAACTTATTTTCTGAAAAGCTCTTGGTGAAGATGTCTGGAGGAATCTTCCACTTTGGAAGAAAAATAATGCACTCAACTGAATCAGAAACATAAACAGCTGCACGGTGAAAACTGGACCCATGTAGAGCAACTGAAATCATCTGAAGAGAGAGCAAAGGTTCTTGAGGATTTGAACCATGTGTGGAACACTCAAGAAACTGATATGTTGCAGCCTTGAACAGCAAACCATGACTGGTAAAATCAGCCCCAAATATTAGGAGCAAGTGTCCATGCGGATGCAGAATGTCTTCCTCTTTACTAGTTCTGTGAGGAGATGATCTTGTGACCAAAGGTAGAGAATCCCTGGGACTCTGGAGAGAGAATGCTTGAGCTCCATAATCTGATATAGCTTCATAAATATCTAATGATTCACAAAATAAAATATCAGCAACCTCACAGGAGGAAACTAACACCAAATCCCCATCAGCAAAATTGAAGAAGAACTGGGGTACTTGATTTTTCACATCGGAATTGGTGAGAGCAGCTACAAGCATGGCTGAAAGCTATTGAATTTTAAAATATGAACAAAATAATATCATATCAGAATGTAAATCAGATCTAAATAAGTTCACAACAGATCCAAAACTGTGAAATGAAATCAAATCCCCAGCAGCAGTTTCGAAGGAGACTTGCGGTACTTGTTTCTTCACACCATTGATGAGAACAGCTACAAGCAGTACTGAAGGTTTATGAACCTGAAATTTTGAACCAAGAAATATCAGATTAGATCCAAATAAGATCATGTCAGATCCAATAAGGTTCATATCAGATCCAAAATTATGGTCAACCGAGACAGTGGATGCACAGTTTTCTTCTTCTTCAAAATTCTGAATTTTGGTGCATGCAATCCTACAGGAATTTGCTGGAAGATCTAGATCATTGGGAGTGAATGGATCACTCTGGTAATCTGATATTTCTTCCAAAATATCCAAGGTATCACATATTTTCACACCAGCAGCAACATTAGAGGAAGAAAATTCAAATGTCTCCTCACTTTCGGAAGCAGTTACTGGTAAATTTTGCACAGAATTCAAAGGAAAATCACCGGTGAATGTTTGCATGGAAGTGCAGCAGTATTTTTCTTCAATATCAAAGATTCGAATTTCTTCTTCTATTTTAGCAATATGAGAAGATGAGATATCAGAGATCTCATGAACTTCCGGAGCATCAGGAGAAGGAGTCACTTCATGGAGACTTTCTTCAATTCGAATTGACTGTGTAGAAGATTCTGCTTCATCTTCATCTTGAACAACTTCATCAGAGAGAGTAGAGGCTGAGAGTTTTGAGTGAATAACTCTTGTGGTGCTGGCTGTAATCTCCAAAGTACTATTATGATCCTCATTGTGCTTGCCAAAGGTTTTGTCCAATCTTGTCCAGAGATCCTTTGGGTGTTCAGCAGAATAAAAAACAAAGTACAAGTCATCATCAAGGGCCAGAGCTATTGATCCAAAAGCTCTGTCAATGTCATTTAGCCAGTCATTCTCATTCTCATAAGACTCTCTTCCAATTCCAATAGACCACTCATAGAGACCTCGTCTCTTGAGATATGCAATCATCTTCAACATCCATTCCGAATAGCTTGTGAATGGGGTGAGAGGAGGGATTGATGAGTCCATTCGAAGTTGTACCTGTTAAGACATGCAAATCAAAACAAAAGGGCACCGTAAGGTCGGACAGACTGCACATTTAGGATTTCATCACACCCAGCATAGTCAATCAAGCAAGCTTGATCAACAAGTTCTTTACTTGGGATATTGAGTGGTAAGCCTTGGCTTCTGGTGCAATGCTGGATTCTTGAGCTATTGCTCAAATTTCATGGAGAAATCTGTCAAAAATCTTGTTCTTGAGAGATTGATCTTCGTCCCATCGCATGCTCTGATACCATATTAATTCTTGCACATGATCTAGGAACTAGGAATCAAAATCATCAAAGAATAATTAACAAATACTCATGAATTGGAAATAACTGGAATACCAAATAGGTTTCCTCTCTGTATATTATATAAACAATAAAGGATTACAATACCATGCATGATCAATGGCTTAACTCAATAAAGAATTCGAATACCTAAGAGGACAATTCGAATTCAATGAGTGAGTCTAGCTTAACTGACTCTTTGCCATGCAATCTCACTCAGTTAACCACTTGACCAAAACCCTAATTGACTCACCAAACCCTTAACTGAAGTTGTAGTGTAATAAATGACTTAATCTCAACTGAAGGAGATCAAACACATGTCATAGCAATCCAATCATCAAGTTCTAGTACTGCATGACTCCAATAAACCCTGATGAGGTTAACTGAAGCTGAACTGACCATCAGAAGTTGGTGAAGGCGCCTGGTTAGCTCCAGTTCATTAAATAATAATAAAATAATCAATAAATAATGATTAAATAATATATTTAATGAATGGAGGCGCCTTAACTGACTGTAACTGATTGGTTGAACTTAAAGTAACCCCCAGTTAGCAATTAGGTGCATGACTGTCACACAGATCACCCCTGGAGTGCTCCAGTTAGCCTCCTTGAATGTAGGAAAGGCTAAGTTAGCCTCCTTGACTGTAGGTAAGCGTGGGAGTGACTGGGATGATGGTAATTAATGCTCCTTGATGTCAATTAAACTTAGGATAGTGGTTTAACTAGGCCAATTTGACTGAAGAGTGAGGATGAAGGTAAATGTCTCCAACACCTAGAATATGGAGAGAAAATAATGGAGGATGGGTTGGCAACAAAAGCTGCCAGTTTCCTAGTTGACTAGCTTTACCTTATCCACAAAAAAGTAGGATAAAGCATAAAAAGCAAAATCTACTGTAAAGCGCAGTTACCAATTCTGGATGGCCATAAAGTGGTCAAGATCAACCCAGAATCAGAAATAAATCATTCCTAGGATATAGATGGCAAGTGTTGACTCTAAGGTGCAAATGGATGCGAACTATCTAAGCTAGTGGGTAGGAAATTAATCAAATAATGATTAATTATTTTATGAGTGTGTTTATTATATTCCAACAGAGTGTGGGATGCTTTACATTTTTACATTGCAAACAACCTTGATTGGATGGAGCATTGGATAGAAGAATGTGAAGAATGCTTCGATAGGTTATCATGGGAAGGGGTCAATGAGATGATTAAAACAACTCATCATCATCGACATCAATTTCTTGATCTTACATTGCAAAGGGAAGTTGATTTAGCCTATGGTTTAAAAGATAAAAAGGCAAGCAAATTGTTTACCCGTATTTTTCTAGTTACTTCCCATTTTTTCAACGTATTTGGTTTGTTTAAGTTTTCAAATATATTTTCTAAGTCCTATATGATGTTTATTAATTCACAATGTATTTTTTACTTGTTGTCAATGTTGTAGTTGAAACATCACAAGGCTATGTGGTGTAATGGTCGTAAATTTCATATGTAAATGTTGGATGATAAGATGAAAACCTCGGACTGTGGGATAACTGTAGTGTTTAAGGTCACCAATGTTTCCTCTAGAAGTGATAGACATCCAGAAGAAACTGAGAATAGGTTCTATGGGCATTTGGAGGACACAATTGAGTGTGATTTTAATTCCTTTAAAATAGTTTTGTTTGAGGTGAAGTGGTACAGGCTATAGATGCATGAATGTGATCCTGAAAGAATTGTTATTGAGCATGCTAATGGATTTACCATGGTTAATACAAGGGCATTTGAACTGGGTACAGAGGCTTATGTTCTTCGAAGTCAATGTGAGCAAGTCTTTTACTCAAAGGTACTAGGTAAAGTAGGTTGGTCATACGTTGTTAGATACGATCCAAGAGGAATACCAGTAAAGTATAATCATGTAGATGATGAAGATACTCACAAAGAAGAAGAAGATGATGATGATTCAGATTAGGAGCAGGTGGCTGCAGTCGATGTGTTCTATGAAGAAGTTGAAGAGGTTGATCGTCCAAATGTAGTAGACTATGATCTCATTGACGATGTAGATAACTATATTAACGAAGATGCCATTGATGATGATGTTGATGTGAAGGAGACTTTCATGAATATGTATTTTGAACCAGATCCTGATACAGATGTTGAGTTGGATGAAGAAGAAGATGATGAATGATATTTAATTGTTGAAGAGTAGAGGCACATGTTTATATCTTTTATATCATGATGATCTTTATATGTTTTTATTTCCAAATTCCTTTTTTATATGTTTTTATTTCCAAAGTGCATACCCAAGCAAGGTGTTGATTTGTTGCTGAAAATCTCTTTGCGGGAAGAATTTGTGAGCCTGAAAATCAGTCTACGGGGAGAATTTATGAGCCTGAAATACAGTATGCTTGTGTTAAGGCCTGGAAAATCCCAGGTAACAACAGTAGGGATTCTCCACAATAAACGTTCCCAATTAGCTCATTATTGTTTGGTATGGGGAATCCGTCCGGTTTACGGTCCGGCTACCGTAGGTCAAGTAACAAATAAAGTGTTTTACCGGTTACGGCCTGGTCCACCGTGTATGTTTTTTTAGTTTTTTGATTTTTTAGGTATGATGTGTAAGTGCCTAACTAAATGAAGATGATAGAGATAATGAGGAGGGTCACAATGTGATGCGCAGGTTCTTACCTCTTGTCTTACCTCTCCTGCTTCTAAATCACAAACAACAAGAAACTAACTAAGACTCACTAACCTATCCCTAGGGAGCAAAACTATCATTAATGGTGAGGTACGTATCATATTGCATGCATAAAGAAAATCACAGATAGTTGTTAATGTTTCTAAACACATGAATATCAATAGAAAGATAAACAACAAGATAGCTTATTGTCAATTTAAACATTGATTACTCAATGTGGAAATTTCACAAAATAAACAGGATCACATTCATAACATGAAAGAATTCAATAGGTTAGAACGATCTCACAATTTATGGAAACAAGCTGAAAAAAAAATAGTTCATATCCAACTAGCCCATAGCAAACATTTCAAAATCCACAAAACTTTCTCCAACAGAAACATATAACTCTTTATTGTAAAATGAATTTGTTCTTCTTACAATACTTTCTCAATATAGTCTGGAAAAAAGATCCTTCCTATCTAAAAATTTCCTATACTCATACAAAAAACAAAACTCTTGGGTTGCCCCTCATTATCTCTTGAGCTTCCCCAACCTTTTATTTCCAAAATTTTGTCCTGTAGCTTGTGCACAAAATTAATACAATATATTTCATTTTAAATCGATATTTCCAAAACATTTTATGAGGAAGGCCCAGCTTGCTCACTAGTGAACTTCTTCCATTCATGAGCATCTGCTGCTATGCCTTCAAACCCGGAAGGCTCCAGAAATCGAATGTTAATTTCGTATTTGGTAGCTTGGGTCTTTACCCTCTCTATCCTAGTAGGACTTAGGTGTAGTTGGTCTTCTAATAAATGTATGCTCACGGTTGCATGTGCCACTGCATTTTTCAATATCCATTCATCTAGGTCCTTGACCTACTAGGTTTCTTGCTCATCTTCTTTGTACCCATCCTATAAATATTTTAGAAACAATTCATGCTCAGGTAGCACATACAATCTCTTTTCTGTAGAAGTTTGACATCGATTGTATGTGCAGAGCACTCTCCTACAAAATTCAGCACATGCTGTCTTTGTCTTTTTCACTGTTTTCTTGAACTCCTCTACTACATTAATTGCAAATTCCAGTAATTCATATTACTACTTTAAATTTTGCTGATCTTTTACGGCTAGGTCTGTGGGAGATTCCTTACTGGTCTCTACCCAGACCATTATTCCTTTTAGAATCTCCAATATATCTTGAGACCTATCTAGGAAATATGAAGTGGTCTCTACAATTTCTTCTAGCCTGGTGTCTATTTGCAAAATTTTGCACCTTTCATCTTCTATCTGTATTTGTATTTGATGGATCCTTTTTCTTTGGGTCAGAACATGCTCTTTCAAAGGTTGGATGTCGGTTTTCTGCTCCATAGCATTCTTAAGTGATGCGGTTAATGAATTTTTTTGCTCTTCTAAGGCTGCTACCTGCATCTGATACTGCTTCTCCTTTTCTTCTGCAGTAGCCTTCTCCATTTCCAGCTCAGTAACCTTGCTCTCCAACTTGTTCTTTTCTTCACTTAAATTTCCATATGATAACTGAAGATTATCCTTTTCAGTCTCTAACATCTGATGCTCCAACTGTAGCTTTTGTAATTCAGCTAAGGTAACTTGAGCATTCTTCTATGTGTTCCTTGTAGATATTGCTAGAGCAATCTTATCTGCTTGCAGAGTTTGGCATTCTGTTCTTGAAGTCTTGACTTTGCATATCATATCTTCATATTTTCTCTTTAGCTTTTGGCTCTCATCTCTTTCCTTCTTTAAGGTTTCCTTCAGTTGGGCCACATTCTTCTGTGACTGCTCCAGATCAGTCATGATCCTGTCCACATTGTCTGCTGTTGCTAAGGTTAAAGCTACCCTAGATCTTGCTATCAACCGTGGATCTCTATGTGTACCATGTACCAATGTCTTGTCTATAACCATTTTTCTTGGCTGTCGCCCACTATCTACCTTCTTCTCAGTTCTTTTAACGATTCTTTTCTTTTCTTTGTCATAAAAAATGGTATTAAAATCAGGAACCTCCTCCCCTTTAGTAGGCATGAAAGGGATCAAATTTATTTCTGAAATTGAAGCCTTTCCTAATATGTTTCCAGAAGATACAACAGGTTCCAAGGGATCAAGATCGGATTGTCCTTGCTCTTGATCTATTTGGTTTTGTATTCCTTGTACATCAACTTTCCCTGTAGGCTGCTGATCCTTTCGGGATTCTATTAGTCTCAAGCCTTCACTTTCTTCTTGTTTCTTCTTTATTTCAGCTTCTTCTTGTCTTTTCCTTTCTTCTTCTTCCTTCCTAGCTACTTCTTCAGAAGCTTGTTTATTTTCTTCCTCTTCAATTCTTAACCAATTTTCTGCTTCATGTGCTAATATTCTAGCATCTTCTTCTCTTTTCTTGGCCTCTTCTTCTTCCAACTTCTTAACCTTTTTTGAAGTCTTGCCTTTTCCACCCATAGTTGTTATTTTTTGCTTGAATCTTTTCTTGAGGGCTGTTATGTTCTTTGCATTGCGGAATGTCTCCTCATCTTTGTCCCAAAAGTCAGTATACTCAAAATGGATTCCTGCTTCTTTGCAGTAGTCAACTACTTTGTTATGGGAGTCATTTCTATGAAAATTCATTTCTCCAAAGCAAAAATATTCTAGGTCTTTAACAAATTCTGCTGCCTGCTTTACCCTTGAAAACTTATAACTTCCAAGTAAGAAATGTACTACAAGGTATGTTGCCTTCTTATGTTCAAACAAAAAATTGCCTACTCCATCAATGTATAGCTATCTGACTGCCTCCTTGTGGAGTACATAATCTATGGCATACTTCAGTATTAGAGAAGGAGCTCTGGAGCCCCCATACATCCTTACATATAATCCATCCTCCATCAAATAATAATCCCCAAACTCTTGTATGACTTTAAATGCCTCTTTAGACATGCAACTACATTCAGTCAAAAAAATTAGGGTATATAAAGGCATAATGAAATTATTGCAAATTTCCCTATAATAACCGTGAGACTTATGTGCCCACAACAATTTATAGGTTGCGTATACTGGGGTTCTGTCCTTCTCCCAGTTACAACTCAAAGCAGGAAAAGCCTGGGTGCACAATATGTAATCAATTAGGATAGAGCTCATATAAAATTCATATTTCTTCTGAGATACTCCTCCTAAGGCTGCTGATATACATGCAGAAAGGCTGTTCAACACTATATTGGCCCAGTTGAAGATGGTTCCTTGTGTAGCCATGAAAAAGATAACTGGTATCCAACCTATCTTGAAACTCTTCCCATGCACTCTGCCAAAAATCCTGTTGAGCATCAATGCAATAAACCTGTAGGGAGCACGAAGAGTAGAGGTGTCATATTTTCTGAAAGTTCTAGTTCGAAAATTCTTTCCTGGTATCATCATTCTCTTTACAGTTTCTACCAGGTCCATAGCTATCTCCTTCAACAAAATTTCTGTTAAATAGACCTGTGGTGTGGGTAGATGATATGCCATGGAGACATATGCAGGGCTATATGCAGCATAGCCTTGCTTTGCAGTGTTTTCTAGAATCATTGTTGTCACATCTGCCCTGGGAAGAATCCAGCCTATTCCTTCTGAACAGAGAAATAATTCAGGCCTCGTAGCTACTTTCAACAAGGATGACTTCTCAATGTTAGCATAGATTGTCAGTTCTTCAAACCCAGCATCAGGTACATTCTAGTTTGAGATCATTCAATAGATTTCTCCCCACTTGTAGTCTGGTTCAACTCCAGTAGTGGCTTTGGTATCTTCATAGATGAACTCTACTTTGGTGATTATTTCTACTTTAGGCTCTCCTTCAGCCATCTGAGCTTTTTTCTTCTGTCTCTTTGACATGTTGCTGTTATAACAATCAACCTGTCACAGTCAAACAACATATTTTAGGCTAATTGAGCTCTTAGCAAGTGCTTATAGCAATACACAAGAAAATATACCAATTTATTTAATTCCTCAACATGCATGCTTTTTAAAATAGGTTAAACACAGTCTTTATGAATGAAAGATTTAACAAGAAAAAACCTCCCAAACTGTTTCCTAAAAAAAAATGCCTAAGCTCCACTATCTCAAAAAATGAATCGACCGAAAAACCCTTCTTCTCACACAGGTACTTATTAGACTTATTCTAACGCTGGATCTCAACACAACCTTCGACCTTAAAAGCTAAACCCTACACAGAAACTGTCTTTGAGAAAAACCCTAATCGACTGAAAAACCCTCCTGAGTCCCACGGGTGGTGCGGATGGAAAAACGCCCGTCTGTAACACACCCTAACAACCCGACCAAGAAACACATACACGTCCATAACACTTCAACAGTGTACAGACTCAGACTCCTCAAAAATGAAAATTAAAATGGGCTAAAAATCTCTTCGCATTTGTAATATAAAATAACCACGAAAACCACCGCCGACATGCAAAATCCTACCCCCCATATGCGGTAAAACCTAACCTGTGGAAAACCTAACGGTTCAAATATCAACCAATAAAATCCAAAATAACAAAACCACGGTTTACCTACCTGGCAGTAGCGATGAAACTGACTGGATGGAACTAAATTTCACGGGTGTAGAGCAGAACGAACATGGTTTTGATAGTTGTGTGCACGACTTCTTCGGACTGCTTCCATAGTGTAAATGACAAATCCCAATGTGAATGACAAGTCACAAGTCGAATAAGACATCATAACACATGGCCTCTATATATATAACGACTGGTGGGAAACTATCGACAAACAACTATAGAACCATCAGAACAATTAGCTGGAGGATCGCCATAATGGCAGGCGCGATTAGAAATACGGACCCGGGATACATTAAGTCAATCGGACCTTGGAACCACTAACTGCTATGCTTGAAACCAAAAAATGATCATCCTTTGCAGCGCTGGCTGTGGACTATTCTATCCTCGTAGTCCTCACTTCGGGAACGGGGTATCAGAAATCGGCAGAGCTAGACTCTTCAGCAGAAGGAACATGATGTTTTCGTAACTCCTCGGGACTAGCCTCCCACAACGTCAGGTGAGATATATACTATCCCTCTATCTTACTCTGGTCAAACAAACCGACAGCGAAATAAAACATTATTGGATATCGGAAGGTGAAATAAAACAGTTCATTGGACAAATCTTACACTAAAAACCGGAACTTCGGCAAATAAAACCTGAGGATAAAAAGAACCAGCTCGGATGTACCGGTGGGGGAGTCCAAAGGCACTCGGTAGGCTTGACGGTTCTTCTTTCGCAACATCGGAAGGGTAGTCCACTAAGATTCTAATATCAGAAAAGTAGTTGATTAAGCATCTGGTACGGAAAAGTGAAAAAGATCAAGTTTTTTCAAGAAAATTCTGAACTCAGGGAAACCATGGTAATAACAAAATACTCCTAGGATAGTTTGAAGAAAAAACAAATAAAAAGGGGGGGCCCTAAAATTGAAATTCTTTGGGGAAATAGTTGCAGTTGCAACAGTGTGCATCACCTCACCTCCGCTTCAAACCTGGATAACCATGGCCGAACTTCAAACAGGGACGTCCAGCATGACGAGCATAGATGAAATGTAGGCATCCTCCTCTGCAGCCCTAGTTGAAACACAGTCATCCACAGATGATAGGGTAACGGTAAAAAAATTGCAGGAGAAATATAATGCATGGAGAGATGCAAAGATGTGGCCACCAGGTATGGAAACTATCCTGAGGAAAGTAGAAGTTTTCGACTTTTTGTGGGGAATGTTTAGTTTTGTTGATGAGGACATAGATGAGGAAATTTTGAAATATGATGCTGGGAATATGGAACTCATAATTTTTGGGAAGCAGGTATACCTCGACCCTGCTTTGGTTTCCCTAGCTACAAATATTCCACGCAGAGGGGGAGCAATTTTAAGCTCAAGGAAAATCCTCGGATAGGAGAAGAACCGGATGGAAAGTAAAATTTGTGGGTGAGAAATAAATGTTCCAAGTAATGGTTTAAAAATTAATGATGTCCCTCCCAGAATATACAAAACTTTGATTCAGATTGTCCTAAGGACAATTCTGAATCATCACAGGGTTGACATTTCAGGTGAATGTATGCGGGTAGTGATACATTGGGTGGAAGATATACCTGTAGATATTCCTTATCTATTGGCTAAGAAACTCCACTCTGCCCTGTAAGAGAGCCAATTAAGGAAGGTTAAATTTAGTTTCCTGGGTACACTTCAAAAACTTATTGATTTATGTCGACCCCATGTTACTGAAACATAGATTAGTGATATCAACCAGCATGGAAAAATATCTTTGCCAAAACCACCTGTTCATAAAACATACATTAGGAAACGTAAAAGCAGGGAACATAATGAGGAATTGCCAGTATAGTCTCCTCAGCAGAACAAGGAATTAGTGAAATATCTTGAGCACCATGGGGAATTACCATTACACCCTATTGAACAAAACGAGGAATCACCATTACAAAGTCTTGAGCACAATGGCAAATTACGAGTACAGTATCCTGATTTGGTCATAAATGATGAAATTCATGCTTCCATAACTTTGAAAGAGTTTAAGGGGCATGTAGATAGAGGTCAATGGGAGGAGGTCACAAGAAACGAAATGGAACAAACTACTACTCATTTTTCCATTCCTCAAGACATTCTTGATAGAATTCCTCCTAAACAGTTGGCAATTGAGTATGATTGTTCTTCCAAATCAGAATCATGGGCTTCCGCTATGCATTTAGACATTGCATCATAAAATTTTGATAGTAGGTATGTGTTCATCCTATATGATAAAATGGAGCATTTCAAGGAACAATCTTCCTATATATGTAATTGGGCAAAAGAGTGCTTGAGAAAAGATGATAATATTTTACAATGCCTAAAACAGATAGCAGCATCGCAGAAGATAGTTGTGGATAATCATTTCAGAGAAGACAAAATTATAAAAGGGAAAGAATAAATGGTTAAATTATTATCCAAAGAAGTAGATAAACAAACCGATGTTGCTAAAAAAGTAATTCAGTCCATGAGGGTTGCGTATGAAGAGGCTTTGGAAAAAGATAATGCTGAAGCGAGTGAACTCAAAGAAGAGTTGAAAAAAAGACCACTTGTTCTCAATGTACTACCAATGAGGATAGAAATGTGTCCTTTACAGGTAATGGAGAAGAAAATTAAAGAATATGAACAGGTAGTACAAGAATATCAATTGAAGTTGAAAGAGTGGGAGGGAAGCCATGGAAAAAAAGTTGGAGTATTAGAATCAATAATTTCTGATGTGAGAAAAACCATTTCTAGGAAAGCTGATAAGCCGAAAGGAACAAGGTTACTAAGGATCTCTGAAACTTTAAAACTTAAAAAACAAAGTAGAGGAAAACAAATTTCCACTGAAGAAGGTGGTGAGGGTGAAGGTAAGGGTACCAAAGGAGACAATGGTAAGTGTAAGGGTAAGGGAAGAAGGAAAAAGACACGTATAGGTACAATGTCCTTAGAAGAGTGAGAGAAGTCCTTAGCACATCGAGAGAAGATGCTACAAGGAAGATTCTCAATGAGCCTTGCACTAGGTGATTTGTATGGCTCATCACTGTCACATAAAGAAATTAAAGAGAATATGGTTGGGAAAGATGCAAAAATAAGGGAGATGGAATCAAAACTCTTAGAAGGTAGAAGAGTTCAGCATTTGGGATGTGATATGGAAAGTCAAAAACTTAAATCCACAATTGCTGATTTGGAGAAGGAATTAAAAGGGCCAACTACTGCGATGAGTGCAATTCCTGTCCTTCCCAACGAGATAGAGTTGAGGGAAAAATAGAAGGAGAAAGAAATACATAATCTGAAACATGAATTGACTGAAGTTAAAAATCAGTTGAAACATACGAGAGACAAATTGGAGGTCAAGGAAGAATAGGAATCAACGAAGTATAAGAAACATGTGGAAATGTTGAACAAACTGATGGTGGAAAAAATGTTTTGCTTGAAAATTTAAAAAAAGTTACACAGAGACTTAAAGAGCTTGGAAAAAATCACAATAAGTGCCTTGTCCAACTCTAGTATAATTACAGTCTTCTACGAAAGGCAAGAGAGACAATTCAGATTTGTCTTCTGCTCAAGAGGATGGATTGCAGCCATCTTTGAAACATGCTAGACATGTATAAATCAATGTATATATGTATTTATTGATAGTTAATGAAAACAATATTTGTATGATGGAGTTTTGTATTTATTGGCATATAATGAAAAATGATTTTTAGTTGGCATATCAATGTATATATGTATTTATTGAAAGTTAATGGAAGGTTATTTTTTCACTGATGTGACCTCCATAGGGAAAAATGAAACCGTGACTAGATAAATAGTTCAACAATGAAAAAATACATGTCATTTGATGAATTAATTGACACACACACACACACACCATCTGGTGCGCATTTGAAAATAACATTTTAAACTACAGATTTACCACTTGGACAAAATTATAAAACCCTAAGTCAACATGAGGGATTTTTATTTTCACCAACTCCTGAACCAATGATACCATATGATGTAGTACATCCCATTCAGCATAACCAAACTGATTTCCCCTTCAGACTCATCTTCTTCTGAGTCAGGCGGGCATTTTACTGGACTGGAGCAAAACAAGCCAGAGGGCACTTTTGGCATACTGGTAACTTCATATTCAGAGAGTTTTTGGACAAAATAATGATGTGGTTAGATGCACCAATCAACACTCTAGAGACCCATAACCTCAGAACAATTTAATCCATCAACTACTGGAAATGGCAGGCATTTTACTGAGGTCACTTACACATTTTTACCAGAATTTTCATACTTTTGAATATGCAAATATTTTTTCTTCTATTCTGGTAGATTGCTATTTTCCTCATGTGGTCACCATAAGAAAAACTAAGAACATGGAAAGATATCCATTTCATCAAAGAACAACCCCATACCCTCAGATAAATTTATCATCATCAGGACAATCTCTAGCGGGCATTTCCATGAAGCCACTTAGGTAGTTTGGCCAGTATTGGAATAGTTTAAATATGGCTGGGAGGCACTTTTGGTAGGTTGACATCTTCCTCCTTAGAGACTCTCTCGTGAGTCAAGTGACATGGTTGTATGCTCCATACAACACTATAGAGACTCAAATTCTCAATACATTTTTCACATCATCCTATGAGGCATGGTGGACATTTCCTTAAGGCCACTTGGGCAGATTTAACACCAATTCCATAGTTAGACAAATATCTCAATTTGGACTAATCTGCCTAAAACACCCTTTTGGTAGGTCCATAATTTTTTCTTCATAAACTTCCAAGACAATATGAAGACATGGTTAGGTATTCCAAAGACCAATATACAAGACCCCCATGTGCCGCAGAAATTTACTCTAACCCATAATTTAGGGCGAGCATCATTCTGAGGCTACTTAGCCATTTTTGCATCCACTAGTGAAACACCCTGTTTTGGTAGGCATGTATCTTTCTCCTCAAGAAAGATTAAAGAAAAATAAAATCATGAATAGGTATCCAAACCAACCAGCCATAGGATGGTACCATGGTGTAGGAATTCTTCTCAACCCATGAATTGTGGCAGGGCATTCTCTTAAGGCTGCTGGGACCAATTTTGACTAAGGCTGCTGGGACTAATTCTTCCTTAAATATATGTTGTAGTTTGGTGAATCAAGTGACATGGTTGTATGCTCCATACAACACTCTAGAGACTCACATTCTCAATACATTTTTCAAATCATCCTATGAGGCATCGCAGGCATTTCCTTAAGGCCACTTGGGTAGATTTAACACCAATTCCATACTTAGAAAAATTTCTCAATTTGGTCTAATCTGCCTAAAACACCCTTTTGGTAGGTCCATAACTTTTTCTTCATCCACTTCTAAGTCAATCTGAAGACATGGTCAGGTAGGCTGAAGACCAATCTATAATACACCATGTGCTGCGGGAATTTACTCTAACCCATAATTTAGGGCGGGCATCTTTCTGAGGCTACTTAGCCATTTTTGCATCCACCGGTGAAACATCTTGTTTTTGCAGGTCTGTATCTTTCTCCTCAAGAAATATTAAAGAAAACTCAAATCATGAATATGTATCCAAACCAACCAGCCATAGGACGGTACCATGGTGCGGGCATTCTTATTAAACCATGAATTGTGGCAGGCATTCTCTTAAGGTTGCTGGGACCAATTTTGACTAAGGCTGCTGGGACCAATTCTTCCTTAAATATATGTTGTAGTTTGGTGAGGAAAGTGACATGGTTGTATGCTCCATACAACACTCTAGAGACTCACATTCTCAATAAAATTTTCACATCATCCTATGAGGCATGGTAGGCATTTCCTTAAGGCTACTTGGGCAGATTTAACACCAATTCCATACCTAGACAAATTTCTCAATTTGGTCTAATCTTCCTAAAACACCCTTTTGACAGGTCCTTAACTTGTTCTTCATCCACTTCCAAGACAATCTAAAGACATGGTTAGGTATGCTGAAGACCAATCTACAAGACCCCCATGTGCTGCGAGCATTTACTTTAACCCATAATTTAGGGTGGGCATCTTTCTAAGGCTACTTAGCCATTTTTGCATCCATTGGTGAAAAACCCTATTTTGGCAGGTCTGTATCTTTCTCCTCAAGAAAGATTAAAGCAAACTCAAATCATGAATAGGTAGCCAAACCAACTAGCTATAGGACGATACCATGGTGCGAGCATTCTTATCAAACCATGAATTGTAGTCGGCATTCTCTTAAGGTTGTTGGGACCATTTTTTACTAAGCCTGATGCTCAACCAATTCTCTTAAGGCTGCTGGGACATCCATTTTTGACCACTTTTCTGAAAATTTTCCTCATGAAAGTTTATGGACAAAGGAAAGATAGTCATCCATCCTTCAATTTGGAGATATTTAGCAAGTGATTAGCAGTCAGGAGAAAACAGTCCATCACGCAGAGCACCTAACCAGGGTGAATTATACATGAATTTAGAAGAAAATGTTCGAAAATTCTTGAACAATGGGCTGAGAGCATACAAGACAAATTCTAGACCATATACACTAATGCTCAAACATGAAAATCAAATACAAACTGGAATGAAAAACAGGATAAACATTCATGTAAATAAGTTACTTATTGAAGAAAAAGATGACACATGAATCTCTTCCATGAAAGGATTATCATTCCTCTACAATTTTATTCATATATGGAAAGATTGAAACATGTTATAGTGGAGAGCCTCTACTCTTGAAAATTCCCAACCCTTCTTCCCTCTGTGGGGAGCAATTTATACTATCTCAGTCCCCGAGGCTAATCCTCGAAACAAGATATGAAACTGTTTATAGTTGTAATCAACTACTAACAATTTAGAGCATGGTACTACTGCCACAGTTTACATATATTAAAATGGAAATTAATATATATGGAGCTAATGTGCGTGCTCGGTCTGGATGGTAGCATGTCGCTTCTATTTCTGAGCTTGTAGGTCATGAAAATAATGTTAAGGAAGCTTTTGATGAATCACTACTGACTGGGCTCGACCACTCATCTGTCTATCGAATCAGCAACGTGTCCTTCCCTGGGTGTGTGTAATTTCATGCTTAAAGGCACCTTTCTGCATGGTTTTCGGACTGGAAAAGGAGTTTATATCCTTTCTATGATTTTCCTTTTCTACAACCCTCCTCTTTCCTAGTAATACTATTGTATGAGAGGACTTGGAGAAGGGAAGCTTTGCACTCCCCACCTCCCATGGCGTAGGTTCTCCTACAGGTCATATAGTGAAGGGTGTCTTCCACCTCCTCACCACCTCAAAAAAATTTGGGAAATGGTGTTCACAAACGAGGCGATGATGAGTTTGGACACCAGCCACCCCAACATGAGCATTCTCTCCTATTGGTTACTGCTGAACATAGTCACCATGTACCGAGACTTTGGAAGCCATGATTTCTTCTAGGGTTTCTGTGGAGACACACTTGGGACAGGAAAACCTAGGCACCGCACAACCGGAGGTACAACTATCCGGAAACATTCAAAGTGCTTCACATCCAAGCCCCGATGGTTGACGCTTTCCTGGTGTGAAAAACCAGGGTGAAAGATGAGCATGGAATCAAGCTCACCAACCATCAACACCCCGAGACTGACAAGCTTTTCAAAGCATATCGCCATGTCAACTCTTTTAGAATTCTCAGAATCTCTTCGCAGAATAACACTTCGAGCATTGTCTCTAATTACTATAAACAAGGCTAGGGTCAAGTTGAATGGAAAGAATATGAAGTAAGTAAATTTTTTTTGACATGTATACATTTACATAAGATGTAAATTGAATGGCATTTAAAAAATGTAACCGTCATCAAATTTTATTTGATAGGCTACTAAAATTTGAAATTCCAGGCCTGCTCAGAGTGGTTTTGAGGCTACTGAGCGGAGCTTTGTAGCAATTATGGAATGCCAGAGCTTGTCTTGAGTTGTACATGCATAATCGCTTTGAACAATTAGTGAGACATCGACCCTAGCCATAGCATTCTCTATATAACCTAACGAAATCCCATTGCATGCATCAATTCTTGAAAATTGTAAGTGTAGGAAAGTGTTGCGATAGAAGAACACAATATTCCCTCTGCGGTTTTCATTTTCTTATGTCCAAGATGGAAGAATCTTCTACCAAGAGGAAAAGAAGCATCAATGAAGGTTACCTTGGAGTGATTCCTAAGAAGAAACCCAATCCTAAACCTGAGGAGAACAAATTCATGTTCAGGGTTTTGCTTCTTAATGGTTTGAATTTAACTCCGCAGTTGGAGGATGCCGTTGAAAATATGTCAGTCGTCAAGTTTGTAAGGATTGTTAGGAGAAAAGCTGAGAAATAAATAATAGAAAAGGGGTCAAGAAAGATCCACTGCGGTCCCCAAGTCTATGTGGAAGATGCAATGGGAGAATGAATAATGATGGAAACATCATATGCAATGATTCTCACAACAAGCCCATGCTCGTAGCTCTGCAGGTTCATCCCTGAACTTCCTCCCCTAAACTGTTTCTTTAGTTTTTTTTATAAGTAAAAAAAAATGTAATAATATGTGCGCTACAAAAGCATTCCATGAGCTCCTCAAACTGGATTCTATTAGAACAACTATTTCCATATCTAAATATTATTTACTGGAAAGTTTTTTGTTTTTAGTAACTAGGGGAATTGACAACTGGAGCTGGGCTAGTACTCGTGTGACATAAGTGAGGCAATGATATTGTAATATAGAATTTAAATGCAAGTTGATATTTTGGTGGAAAATGTGTACTGGATAGATTGATTGTTGATTTCCTTCGCAGGACATGTGGAATGTGACTCCAAAACCACATCTCTTGGTGGAATTACCCCAAGAACACACTTTCCAGAAAGCATTAGCTGATTTAATTGCATGCCCATTTTTTATTTCATAGAGTATTTTGATATTTTCCATGCCTAGAAAAATGAACACTTGTGTATATGTCTAGGAATGGATTATTTATTTTATTTATAAATTTAATTGCCAGCCAACACAGTGGTTTTCCATTTATTAGGACAACTCTTTGCAAGTGGTATGGGCCAATGGACCTGGAAAAAGGCGATTGATAAACTAAGGGTTCTTGAATTGCCTACATTCTCCCTAGCCATTAATATTTTATATGACTTGCTTGTACTTGTCATATAATATAACTTTTCTATTTTCATTTATAGCCTCTTCATCATGCTTCCTATCCAATGTTTGTATATAAACATAAGAATATCAGACTTAACTGTCTTTGTTGTGTTCTTGCTGTACCATCCTTGCTTTTATCACTCTTATGTTCTCTCTGTGCATTTCCCACCTCTATTTTTTAACCACTTTCCCTCTATCAGAACTGTTTGTTTTCAACTTTTGGCTCCATTCCTTCATCGTTTCTTTAAATTACTATTCAAAATTGTGTTTTATTTTTCATTTTCTACCAAAATCTTGGAACTTTTTGTTCCTGTTTATTTTCTACCAAACCAAAATATTGCACGAGAAGCCTTTTTTGGGTGGAAATGGAGGTGCTTTTCCTGTTGTCCAAGCTTGTTCCAACCTTCTCATGGGGAAGAGGAGTCTCGAATTTTAAAACCTAGTAAGAGCAATTATCCTTTATCCTCCATCTTTGAAGCTACCATTTGTAGTTATATTACAAATGTATTATGATAGATTTCTTGGTTTGTCATGGGAAGATTTGTTGGGGTTGAAACATAGGTATATTACCATTCTATAGCAGTTGTCTTGTAGTAATATTTTTTAGGAATTGCGGTGACATTGCCACCTCGTGGCTCTTGTTTGACAAATATATAATGTCTAGCTTAGGATTTTTCTATTGAAGATTTTTGAAGTGGATCTAGTTATTAAGGAGTAGATTGCGTTTGGACAATTCAACCCTATCTACTCTTTAATCACTAAAGCCTCCATGAGATCCTTAATTGACCCTATCTACCTAACTTGGATTTGTTAGGCACTAATCACAGCTTTTATGCCATTTTAAATCTTAATTCATCTTTCATTTTCTGTTTTATAAGATCTAAAAAATTCTGTCATTTACATGTATTAAGCTCATCCCTAAAACATCAAATCACATGGTAGGTTTGCCCTAGCTTGTGGCTCGGAATTACCTTTTGAAAATCTGCTCTGTAGCGCTGATTAAATCTGGTCTAAAGCAGAATTAAAAGGTCCACAAGACTGCACATCAATCACAAGCACTAATTGAAGATCCAAAACCATGGAAAGGAATGTGCCTTTCCATGGTTTTTAATTTTTTTAATGATCCAGGTTTCATCTCAATATCGATGAACTTTCGTCACGGGTATTACAAAACCGTTGAAACCTGGGGTGGATTTCCATGAATACCGTCTCTATAGCGATGCAGTTTCGTGGAAAAAATGTCGTTCAACGTGCAGATTTCGTTGATAGAGATTGGTTTTCCATGGTTTTGCATGGAAGAAATTTCTATTCAAATTCCAAAATTCGTCGACAGAGAGACAAATGTTCATCGAAACTATTACACGGTTTTGCGTGGAACCAATTTTTCCCAATGGTTTTTGGCCATATTTTCGTCGTTATAGGGACAATAATCTTGTCGATAGAGCGATGAAACGTAGAAAATGAATTACAAAAAATCAATTTCAAGGCCACCATATAGAATACACGTGGCGGCCAATTTTCTTCTCTATATCGACATCTTATAAAGTTCATTGTTATAGAAATGAAATAAGTGCCACGAAACATTGCGTTCGTTATTGTCGCAATTGAGACCACGAAATGTGGAAATAGCAACAAAAAACCATCGCAAATTTTCTCATATGTATTAGTGTATCTTGAAGATGAGGAGGATGCAACCTATCTCAACCCCTTCTCCAAGTGATATCACTTGCAAATTAGAAATCCTTGCACAAACATATGGTTAAAACAGGGGTGTTGTTGGAAGAAGATACTTAGAAAGCATGCAGTTAAACTTAAAATGCAATCACCTCTAAGAGATCTATGACACTAACCAATAATAGCATAAAAAAGCTAGAATAATCTCTTACCCTATTGGGAGGGAGCTCCTCTTCAAGGACCACAACTAACTAACAGAAAGCAAAGAAAGCAAAATAGATTATACCTCATAACCACTTGATAATCAACATCCACACATGAAAAGAATTACAACATACATCTGCCTCCAAATCCTTCCTTATTCCAAATAGTAATACAATACAATACAAACTAGCATAGCCCTTTGGTCCTCTGACCATGAGAAATAGAGAGAAAAGTTCTTGCTTAAATAAGAAAAGAGAGGGGGGAGGCATCCATCACTAGGAGTGAACACGAGATTACTGAGGGTGCATTGGGAGTTAACTGGAGTGATTAATAGTGATTTGGGGAAGATTAGGCACCACATCGCATGAGATATGTGCCCGTCCCTTACTAGTACAAAATGAGGAATTGGTGACTAAAAAAATGTCTAAAATTCAAATATAAACGTCTATTTTTGAGTCGATGACTAATAGTATCTAATTTCCACTATCTTATAGCTTGAAAAACTTAGTCGTATTTAAATTAGTCATTAATTGGTTGACTTATTAGTCATTCATTTAGTCATTGATGTAGTGATTTAGTCACTTAGGAGTGATTTAGTCATTGATTGCCACGATTAATGACCAAATATACGACTAAATAAACTACTAGATGATAAATCAAGGTAAAATATTAATGACTAAGCTAAATACGACTAAACATTAGTCACACTATAAGATATTGTAAATTACTTACTAATAGTCATGTATATGCGAATTTAGTTGTTTTCTTAGTCACAAATTTATGATAGGGCATGGAGGAATAGAACCACCAACCTCTTGCATATAATAATGCAGGTGCTCTACCATTGAGCTAGCACCCTTTAAGAAGTTGTTATTGCATGAAAATGTAATATATGCACTTAATAAATATAGTTGAAGGACTTGAAGGACTGGTACAAGGTAAGCCATTATGGATCTATAGTAACTCGGTAATCATTATTTTGTATGCTTGAATGATGTAAAATGCAAAAATCCTAGAAATTTATAGGTTATGCTCATGCATGTCCTTCTTTAACGCCGTCTAAGGTGTTGATTTCAATTAAGCCATTATGGATTTATAGTAATGACAATCATGCATCTATTGTTAAACTATCTACGTACTGAGTCATCTAGAGTCATGCCAAGATATCTGAATTTGATTGAAAATTCATAAGTAACTTGAAGATAATGATGGATGATGCCATGGAAAGGAGACTTTCAGTTTATATAGAAGCAAAGGATGAGGAAATGGTGGCCCAAAATCATCTTCCTCCAATGTGGGCCAAGCCACCATCCCCTATAAAATGAACACATGAACGCATGTTTCTCTCAGGTTCCATGAACATATTACACAACCTTCAGATAGTTTCAATAAGATTTGGATGTCCATCTTAACTTCCAAGGACCAAAACTTGAAGTAGATTTGGAATATTTAAAATATATGTACAAAAGTCTCCACATCTAATAAACCAATACATCATTGAATTATTTCATGATATAAGAGTGGATGGACATATTGTTAGACAACATTTGGAGAGTTTTGATAAGATTTGGATGTTCATTCCAAAGGAAAAAAATTGAAGGAGAATTTTGAACCTTTGAAACATATATACAAAATGATTTTTATATTGCATGCTATATTATGTCTTCTAGTTATATGTATAGTAGTATTATCATCAACACAAATATTTTAAGGAACTAGATCCAATAGGTAGAGCTCAACATCAAATCCTAGTCCAAAAGCCACAACTTGATGAAATACACCATCAACCATCCCTCATAAATAAATATGGAACGCCGCATTCCTAGTTTATTGATGTTTCCCCAAAGGAAGGCAATGCCAATGTAGTATTGTCATATTCCCCACATTGTTCATGTATAAATTGTATACCATAATGAGATTGGCACTGTCAAAATTAAATTAAATTAATTTAGAGAGTAGTCCTTAGCGGAGGCCACTGAGGAAAAGTTGTATTTGAGTTTAATGAATTATGTTGCATGTATCCGACAATACAGTCAAATAGTTTGTGTATAATAACAATACATGGATGTTGATTTGTTAGTGAAAACAAGTACATCATATATAAACTAGGTAGAAACATTGCCTTGGTTTATAAAACAAAAAGTTGATTAACTGACTATGCCCATACTAGGAAAAGGTAACCTCTAAATTATTTAAGAAAAACAGATAGAAAATTTGGAATGAACAACATAGGGTCCCTTGTAATTTTCTTTAGTCTCCAATGGAGCAACTCATCACCCAAAATGTGTATAAAATAGTAAAAAGAAATAAACTACTAATTCCATTTCACATAAAGAATAATGGGCATTAAATCTAAGTACTCTTAGCCACTAGATAAATGTAAATAAAATGAGATTAAATATTAGCAACTATACCTTCAAGTTTTCTTGTTGACAAGAAGTATGAATACTTATGTGATTTTTTTATTAAAAGGTGACTTAAACAACCACTAACCTACAATTAATGCAAGAAACCATGTTCATATTGATATATAAAGAAAATAAAATAAAGTTAAAGATAGACTATGCCAATCCCACTATCATTTATACCTTGAAAGAGAACTATAAAATCTCCCACAAGTGTACAACTTTGTCCAAAATGCCCATTGAATGCCATTGTTTAAACAAAACAAAAAGAAATTGAATACATGAAAGTAGTAATTTACTCTACTTGTTTATTGGATGCAAAGTCTCATAGCTATACAACATAATTATTCAGGCACATGCAATAAAATTATAAGTGGACAAAAAGAAGAAAACAATGTGGTTTAGACCTTCCTTATACTCAAATATAAATTATGATCAGTCTCTGTCTCTTAGGAGACAAGTCACTAATGAAATAATGAACATACCTAAGACTAGAGAGAGAGAGAGAGAGGTAGTTGTAGGGAAGAATTGGACAAATAAATACCTCAACGTATTAATCAAAATAGTCTAGAAATGAGGATGAACTTTCAATCCCATTGTTGCAATAGATGATATTTTTTTAGGAAAATAATACATCAAGCACATCAAATCTCCTTTCAAATGTGCATAGGCAACCTTAACCCACACTCTAGCACGTTCATAAGACTGTAACACACTTACATACATAGTAGAAGCCTCAAGGAGGCTAAAAAGGAGCACAAACACTCTCTAAAGTCTAAACAGGCTCAACATGTTGCAACATGATGAACAAGAACCACAACAACCCTAGTAAAGGTCATGGTCACATAAAATACCTCAGAATAGTCAACAAACCACATATCAAGTTAAGGAAACCCAAGAAATAGTCATGGTTCAGTCTAGCAGACTCAACAAAGGTCACAACTTAGTCCAAACAGATGATAGAGGTCACTACTCTGTCCAAATAACCCACAAAGGTCATGGTTTTGTCCAAACAACCCACATATATCATAGTTTTATCCTAGCAGAGGTCATGACTCAGGCCAAGGGATCCCACAAGGTCACGACTCAATACTAGCAACCTCAAAGGTGGTCGCAATTCAACATAGTGGGAAGACAACCCTTTCACCCATAAGACCAAGGTGTACCATCAAGGTGGGGAAATAATAGTTTTTGTCTTATCTGCCTCAACAAATTTCTTGGTTGTAGACATGTCATGTTTAATTCTTTGCTTTGTCGTGGTCAAGCCACATCTAATGAGTATGGGATTCATATTCCTTTGTAGAATGTGTTGGGAATCCTTGGAGTTTTGTGCAACAATTTAAGATAAAAATTATTTCGCTGGGTTGAATTACACCTATTGTGAGTAATTTCAACTTGCTCAAATAGCAAATACTTGGAAGAATTTTATTCTTGCACATGCAATAAAATGATAAATGGACAAAAAGAAGAAAACAATGTGGTTTAGACCTTCATTTTATACTTAGATATATATTATGATCAAAATTTGTCTCTTAGGAGACAAGTCACTAACGAATTAACAATGAACATACCTAAGAGAGAGATATATAGGTAGTTGTAGGGCAAAGTGAGACAAATACAAACCTCGAGGTATTAATCAAAACAATATAGAAATGAGGATGGACTTTCAATCCCATTGTTGCAATAAATGACAGTCATTTAGGACAATCATACATCAAGCAAATAAAAGCTCCTTTCAAATGTGCAAAGGCATCCTTAACCCACACTTTAGCACGTCCATTAGATCGTGGCACACATTTTAGTCTCATTTTGTACTAGTCACTAATTTCTCATTTTTTTAGTCACTAATTTCATCAAACCACGACACATGTTGGGAATCCTTGGGGTTGATGTCTAATGAGAACTTTTCAGTCAGACCAACATCCCACCTTGGTCCCATTCTACAATTTAAACCATCGATGTTTACAGTTTGCTCATGTAAAATTGGGAATAATTTACAATAAATATCTCAAATGCCAAACTTAGTTTATATATATGAGGAAAAATGTTGTTTATAGTGAAGAGGGCATGGACTGATTAACCAACAATACTAAACATTTCAGTGCATATTTCACTTTCTGGAAAACTTCATAGAGAAGATTTCACAATCATTAGACTAAATCGAATCCAGAAATTCTTGGGATTGGTAATAAAAGAGTTGGAAAAACCCATCCCACTAAAGCACTAATATTAAATTCTAGTAGAAATAAAAAATAGAGTCACAATATCATTCACATTAATTCAAATGACAACTTCAATGAGTTTGGACATAACATAAATCGAGTTTTCATTTCTTGTTGGCAGTTGCTCCATGCAAAAGAGATTTATAGTATATTTAATATTTAAACAAGAGAAATATTATTTTCTTTCAGTATGTGCATTGAAACTACTTAGCTCCACTTTCCTTGAATTTTTTGCACATTTAAAAGAACAGACATAAAA
Source organism: Pseudotsuga menziesii (assembly GCA_001517045.1). Classification (NCBI taxonomy): domain Eukaryota; kingdom Viridiplantae; phylum Streptophyta; class Pinopsida; order Pinales; family Pinaceae; genus Pseudotsuga; species Pseudotsuga menziesii. The sequence goes on along the minus strand of LPNX010683105.1, from coordinate 150,410 downwards.
ATATGAAAGTATCTTCACACTTGAAAGTGAAAGTTGAGCATAAAGTGGATGATGCCTTGTCAAAATGTCAACCATAGCACATAAGGCACCTGAGAAGTACAAAATGAAGACATTATAACACATAAATGTTAAATATATATCATAAAATCTCCCATTCACTTGGATCAACAAAATCCATTGTAATAATGACTCGTTGACTTGAATTTATGGGTGTTTCAGTATAGTCAACATTTTTTTTCAATTCAATAGTTTTATAATAATACAAAATTATGTGCTTCAAATATCACACCTTGTCGATATCTGGGAGCCTTTTACTAGAACGAAATATGGGAAGAAATATGTGAACATCAAGTCAGATGTTAAAAGAAAACCAGGTAACCTACATAACACAACTAAATTGTAAAATATGCTCTGTTTTGACTAAAATGATATAAATGAATCCTCATTTATAAGCAAAACATGTGTCACTCTTCTCCATTGATCTCAATTCTGGGATTTTTTCATTTCAGTCGTATTAAGATATGAATACAAGGCTCTCTTCATTCATCAAATAAAATTGCAGGGCTAGTTCATCAATGCATCAACTTTACCATATCCAGAATCAATAAGCATGAAGCTCTACTAAGAACTATATTCAAATTACACAAACAGGTATGGAAAACCTAGAACTTGATAAATCTAAAGCGTTTTGCCGCTATCTCCAATGAGGTGCAGAAGCATGTTCAAGATGGGCAGTAAAAACTGCAACAATGCATTGAATCAACATTTTCAAGCTATTGATGGCCTGCAAAATGATAATCCTCTATAATATAGATAAAGAACCAACACTATTTGTAAAAATATGGTAAATATACTTCCTTAACTAGAGATAGCACATAGAAGATATCAAATGTTATAAATCACTATCCAAAATGAAACAAAGATAGTTGCTTTAAATAACATGTTACACTTT
>LPNX010683105.1:129697-144983 GCA_001517045.1 Pseudotsuga menziesii | reverse complement strand
ACATTGCATTGGATTTCTGTGCTTGAGCTGAGAAATGCATGCAGGAGAACGATGTGATGTGAACGTTGGTATTTGGTGAGCCACTTTCTTACTTGGCCACTCCCAGTCTTAGGTAAGCACATTCAAACAAAGGTATTTGATTCAACGATAAGCCTTAGGCAAGCACATTCAAACAAAGGTATATGATTCAACGATAAGACGAAACATTTTAGGTATCGATATCCACACATTACACGTTCGAGCAATCGGATTGGAACCTTTGAAAATATAGTTGATCTTTTCACAAATGGATTCAAAAAGTCTGTCGTTCAATTGGCTTTTGAAAACTAAGTGTTGCAAAGCACAAAAAAATTGGATCCCTTAAACAGAGAAGCATAGCCAACTCTTGTGTGTTTACTTTGAGATAACAACAAAGAAACCAACTCAGAGTAGTGTTTTGCACAGAGTAGTGCAAAACGAGTGCAGAACATAGTATCCAGAACAGAGTATCCATGGACACATACATCTGCAAAAAAACCATGAATTCGATGGCATAATGCTTACTTGGTTGAAGAAGGAAGCGGTTGCTGACCGGTATCCACTCTTAATTCGCCTGCCGCCTGCAACTGCACTCTCGACCCGCGGCAACCTCCAGGCTTGAGTCCTGACCAGAGTAACCCTTTCAAACTTTCAAGCTTCGAGTCCAGAGTCCAGACCAGAGTTGGTTTCAAAATTCCATGCTTGGAGTCCCGACCAAAGTAAACCTGTAAAGGGTTTCAATCTTTCATTCATAGCTTCAACTTTCAAGCCTTCAGCTCGTGCGGTTCGTAGAAATTAAATGGTAGAGTTAAATGCTCCAGCCTCCCACCGTCCCACGCCCGCGAGGACTCTAAAAATATGCGTGTATAATTCTAACTTCTAACCAAAAATAAGCAGTATCCACGCTCTTTTTATTTCTTTAATTATATTCATAAGTTTTGTTACTGACCCCTCTGTCCTTCCAAAGTTCAAACGACCTGTTAATGCCCGAGCCTATTCTAACTTCTTGATAGCTGGCCTTTACAACTGGTAATATATATATATATATATATATAAATTAGATACTGGCAAATTTTATAAATACCCGTCAAAACTACTACTGTTTTTAAAAAATGCCCTTCTTAGATGACGGGTTTTTTCCATATTCACCCGTATTTGACGGGTAAAAAACCTAAATACGGGTATACTCCCGTCAAATTTAACCCCTGGTCACAACCAGTCATCGCAATCCATCTCGGGTTGATGGAGAACACATTCCGCAAAGAGCGAGTCTTAATTTTGTTGCTCTAAACATGTTCCCCTTTATTACCTAGGACGATGAGTTGGTCATGAAGGGGTGATTGCATCACTCCAACAGCTATAGTTTTATTTTGGTCAGTGTAAGGCATGGCACTTATGGCGGATTCATCACACATTTATGATAAATTCCTTACACGTGCATGAGTAGGGAATATTCCTTGAAGAGATCTTTCTTCAAACACATTGAAGAGTTTCCTTTCACATAAGAGATGTGTAATAACTATTTTGGAATAGGATTGTTTCGGTGAGATTCTCTTGCATATGTGGCGTCCCTGTCTAGGGGTATTATTAGCCAATTGTTTTGAAATTATTTTTCCTTCTCTTGTCAAGTTTAACTAAATGAAGGAGGACACATTAGTTAGGTTTCATTAGTGCATGAAGTTTGTCTGAAAGATAGATAAATAGTTTGTGAGAAGCTATTGTAGTCCAACATGGACTATTGTGAATGAGAAAATAGTGTTTCATGAAAATACCGTTGATGTGGCTGTGGTTTCCAATTTCATGAATTTGATAAACAGAGTTTATTGGAATAAAACAGAGAAAGATTATATTTGATGCACTGAATAACAGAGAAACATTAATATTGCCCCTACGAATTGATTTCTGCAATAAATATGGTTCATCAAGAGCAATTCTCAGAGCCTCATCACCACATATAAAATTCCTGAAAGTGTGGGTACAATCATTTATTTCATCATCTCTAGAGCCATTGACTTCATCCATGCCTTCAGGTTTTTCTTCATTTATATTTAAATTAACTGCAGAGTTCACATAAAAAACACGAGATTATGACATTTCCAAAGATGCTTCCTTTTCCTAACTAAGAAAGCTGCTTTCATTTCCCAGCTATGAAAAATGGCATGTGTGAGCAGGAGTGGCTTCTCTCTAAAACTAAATAATGGAAAAGAAAGTTTATCTAAGTCACCTATATATACTGTCAATTATCACAAAAAAAAATCACATGAAATGATGGAAAGATGCAAATGTCATTCACATATAAATCATAATATTACTTGGTTGAATCTAGTTGTGAGTTATGATACTGAAAGTTTTGAGTTGTGAGATCAAAAGTTCAAACGGTAATAAAATAATCAACGTAAAGTAATTAATACTAAGGTTGAATTTACATAGACACTGATCATTCAAAGGCCAAGCAATTGTCCACCATCTTAAGGACACTGCCAGAAGTAAAAGCAATCATGAAATCTCAATTCCATAATACGATTAGATTTCAGACAATTATTAGTTACAAACTCGAATAGACATTGGCTCAATGAAATACACTAACAGACAAAATTATAATCAAAGCTAAGATTAAAGTCACATGGAGAAGATTGGATCCAATGACATTTTTGTCCGGACCTTGATCACTCCAAAAAGAGAAATATTCATGAAAGTAGAAGCACAACATTTAGAACATAACTGGCCAACTTTGCTACAAAACAAGGGCCATAATAAATGTTAAAAGGAGTGAAAACTAATACAGAAAAACAATGTTGTAGTGAAGGAGAGGATAACTTATATTTATGTCATTGACAACACCAAACGCATACCTCAATGCCAAACTGTGACATGACATTTAAGGAGTTGCAATCAGATGCTATGCAAGCTTCCTTTCTCAAGATTCAATATTACTTTAGTATTTTGGGGATCATGCCCTCTTCTTGTTATTGTATTGAAAAAGGGATATAAGTAGAACATGTGATGGTTGGTGGAAGGTATTTCTGATGTTTTCATGTCCTTTTTTTATTCACTAACAACATGATCCACTTAGCCTTGTCACCTAACGGGCTTCAAAGGAAAATTGAGGCACTCTTCAGTTTTAATGATTTTCAATAGTTGATGGCCAACCTTAGTAAAACTAAGTTCACGAACTTCAATGTGACGAGGAATTCTCTCTCTGACTACCACTTCCACTTTCGAGGGGAGAATATTTAGATTACCATGAACTACACTTACTCCAAAGAAGATTGAGATCACCACAACCTACAGTTACTTGGGGATTCAGTTCTCAAGGCCACAATTCAACTTCATGTGCATGGAAAAAGAAGAATATTTTAAAATTTTGAAGGAATGATTCATCTTCCGGTAGTTTCACCACTCCATAATATATTCTTGATGCAATGCTAGGTTGAGGAAACAAGGCAATAAGATCTTCAAAGCTTCAAACCATATTGTTGCATTGTAAATAGAAAAATCCATCATAGATAGATTTTTTTACAACTGTTTGTTGATAAGGAATTCATTGGGACTTCTTGGTTGCATCCCCAAGTACAATGTTAAGTTGACCAGTGCATGCAATGACACTTGTGATTAGGGTGTGTTGAGGTTTTAACACGCCCCAAGTTTTTAAGGCTTCCGAACCCCATTTTAATTTATTTTTCAAGCTCAGAGTCCTCATTATTTATTGTACATTTGAGTAAATGGTACTTGGAGAATATTCATTGATCGTGTGTTTGATTTTAGGTTCACTCCTATCCTTGACTATCATTAATAAAAATTTCCCTTAAGTTTTAACATTCAAGTCTTCAAGTGTGCATTTCATTTTAAGGAGGTTTTTGCAACATTTATGGACCTATTAACTTGGCCAAAATTTCATAATATATTCAGTTAATTTTACCTTCCTCCAAGCAAAATCATTTGAAAGTTTGTATTCAAGTTAAGAAAATCCAAGTTTCATTTTTTTTTTCCAGTTTAAGTTCAAAACTCATTGTTTTGGTGCAATTCAGAATTCAAGTCTAAAAAGACCAATGAAGTATTCTCGACCCAAATCATTAACTCATCTTGAGACATGTTCATATATATTATCAAAATATTGTCCAATGAATTGTTATACTTTCACTGATTTTAGTTCTAAAATAATTCCAGGACACTTCTGATTCATGTAGTAAACTTACATCAGATTAAGTCTTGCGTTTTTAGTGAGATGTTGCATAGGTTTTTGCAACATAAGCATTTGCTAAAAAATTTCAATCTAATTTTTTATTCATCAACAACAAATAGTTCTTGAGTAGCACCAAAACAATTTAGAGGATTTCACAAAACAATATTTATATAGACACCAAAAGGAAAAAATCCTTCAGCTCTAACATTTCAAATCTTCCCCAAAAAATCTCAAAGCCAACTTTCAAATTTTTTGACATAGTTCATTTTATTCTTTTTCCCACATCCTGCAAGCTAATGCTTTTTGTTAGATCTAAAACGAGTTTTATAGTTCCATCAATAGGATTTGGAATATAATCTTAACTTTGCCCGAATATGAATGTTGTTCAAACTTCAACATGTCTTCACTTAAAATCTAAAATTTACCTATTTGTAGAAAAAAAACCTTCTGATAACCCTTAAAAGTGTCAATGGACTGGACTTCAAGCTTCACCTAAATTCAAGTTTTTAATATCACTTGAAGCACTAAGAATTATTTTCTCAAGACTCAAAATCATGTGTTTCATTTCAAGCATTTTTCTTTGAAATTATGAATACAAAATCTGATCTGACTAGTTTCCAATATACTTTACCGCTTTGATTTTATAGTGTGGATAGGGATGAGTCACTTGTGTCTTGATCCCTTTCTATAACATATATAGATGATTCCTAGGCACACTGCGAGGAGTGCTCCCTTTCCTCACACACACATATAACATGGTGCCTAGATGATGGATGATGACTTCCTCTTGACATGAGGGACTTAGGCGGCACTTCTTTGGACCATTCATTGCACCATTGGACCATTGACACATATTTTGGAGGAGTTCATTACATGCTGGACCTATGCTTTCCATCATTGATGGGACATCACACACATTTTGAGGAGTTTGTTACATGCAATAATGGAGCGTTCTAGGGTTTTTACCCTTGACTGGACCTTAGACCATATTTTATTGCCACACATGCCACTCTCCTTGTGAAGCCTAATAGGATTTACTAAAAGGACCTTAAGGGCCAAAACCCTAGATATAACCTCCCATGTTTATATCTTTTGTTAAAATTTTGAAACCCTCGGTGACTACTATCCTTATGTTCTCAACTAAACAAACTAGGATTTAATTGCAAAAAATAAATTATTTCACATAGCAATAATCACAGGTATAGCTGGAAAGTAAACAACAAAAGCAAAACACAATACACAAATAAATTTCTCCTTGAATTCAACCTTTCATTAATAATTCAAATCTTAAAAGGAAACATTTGCATGTTGTTAAAATAACAATTGTACACTCAAATAAAACAAATATGTACACTTATTGAGGAAAATTTCTTACCCAAAACCATGAAAATTGCTTGTCGTTTGTTGCCTGCTATATAAGTCATCCGTATGACTATACAGACATGTTACATATGACTGTATAGAGTTGTTCATACAACTATACAAACATATACGTACATACCCGTACAACTATATGAATATGTGCATACATGCCCATACTATTAAAGTTGAGGGTTAGGTTCATATTTAACATAAATAAATATACTTCAATGCATAAACATAATTATGAACAAGGTTAGATTCAGAATGGTACCATTTCAATAAATTTAAGTTGCAAGAAATTAAACATAATTTTCATCTCTTTCAACTTTAACACTCAATTGGTCGCTACGTAAAAGTTGGTCTTTGAGATGATTCACCAAATGCTATGTACAATAACAAAGTAATAATGTATAGCAATAAAGAATCATACCAATAATTTTGAATCAACCTTATGCTCATAAACTTTTATGTTTTGATCTTGTCATCGAAGGGACAAGTAAACTAAGTGAGAAAATGGTATACCTTGAGAGAGAGAGAGGGTTAAAGAAAAAATATATAGACCTCAGATCCATAGTCAATAGGAAGAGAAACTTCAATCAATTGTGCAGGATTTAGAAGCTCAATCATACCCTAGTGCAGTTACACTAATAAAGGACACACAACCACGCTGGGTAAGAATATAGTCATACAAAGAAGTGACACAATCATATGGCCCTTCTCCTTGAGAAAAACAACATTAATCTTCCAGAAGGAGCAAGGAAGAAAGAAGTTAGAGATCGAAATAATCATCCTGAAAGAGGACATGCTCTCATGGAAAATGTTTCAAAGGCTAGAGCTCTTCTCATTGAATCTGGTGCTTTGAATCATATGGTTGCATGCAAGGATTCTTTCACATCACTGGATTCTAACAGCTACATCTCCATTCACATGGGAGATGACTCTCAAGTCTCATAAACTTGGCAAAGGTACTGTCCAACTAGAACATGGCAGCTTCAAAAATTTTCTATATGTGTCCTCTTTGGCTTCAAACCTATTGTCTGTGTATCAAATGACACACACTTATTTTCTGAAAAGAGTTGTATTCATCCCAAATGATGTTGATATATTAGGGATATCATCCAGAAAACTCATTGATGTAGGGAAAGAAAATCACACTGTTAAGACCTATAAGTTTTCTAACTTTGTGCTTGATTCAAAGCCATTCGCCATCCTAACTCATGGGAATGAAGTCGGTCGGATGTGGCATAAAATAGTTGGACACCTAAATTATAAATATTTGTAATTTCTACAAAAGGATCCCATGTTGGAATGCCTTCCGATAATCGAATCCTCAAAAGGGATATGTAAGGGATGCATAGTTGGCAAGCATCATGAGCATAAGTTTGATCGGGAAAAATAAAGTAGAGATACATGTATTTTGGGGCTGATCCATTCTGATATCAGCGGTCTAACTCCAACAACCTCCATGAGTGGTTCAAGGTATGTTATTACCTTCATAGATGAACTTTCAATATTTACATGGGTCTTCTTTCTCAAAAAGAAGTTTGAAGTTCTTGAAAAAATCATAGATTTTAATGCTTCCGTTGAGACTACTACTGGGAGCAAGATCAAAGATCTCAGATATGATAACAGAGGTGAATAAATAAAATCATAGCTTTTGTAACTTTGTTCCCAAAGTGGAATCAAGATTCATCACACCGTTCCCTACACATCTTAGCAGAATGGTGTAGCGGAAAGGAAAAACCAGGTACTAAAAGAAATGACAACCTGTATGCTTGAGTCTAAGGTTTTGGTTGCAAATATTTGGGATGAAGCCATGAATGTTGCTTCCTAAATTTAGAATATATTCCCACATTCATCTATGAAATTAAAACACCTTTCGAATCTTACACTAGTCACAAACTGGATGTGCCCAATTTCACGGTTTTCGGGTCCACTGCTTGGGCTTGAATTCCAGTAGATAAGAGAAAGTCTTTGCAACCAAAGACTATTGAGTGCATATTCTGTAACACCCTAGTTTTGACCCCGTTGCATTAGATGTATATGATGTATATATTGTAAATGGTCATGGTGTGGAGCTAAAATCCAAGGCCCCACCATTTATTGGCTATGCTATGTTTTGGGTTGAAATTGTCACCGATGGTATATCGGGGCATGCGGCATACATATCAAGTTTTGTCATCATGTGAATATGCCTCTTTAATTAAATAACCCAACCAGCTACGTTCGCAGCAATTAAATTGAGAAGGGGCATGATTTTCACAAGGATAAGGAGGGGATTTCAAACCTTGAGCCATGAGAGAAAAATCCATCTGTCACCACCCTATGTTGATTTTCCCATCTTCCCTTGTCTTATCCAACTACCACCATTAAAAAGTTCTGCTGTTAGTTGGGGAAGTTATGACTGGGGAGTGGAGTGTGGCATGACTGTCAGTCCTTGCCCACATGCACACTCCACCAACAGGTTGACCCTCACGTTGGAAAGGAAAACCACCACTGCCATCACTCCGGGGAACCCCCCACTCTCTCCACGACGGTGCTGAACCACTCACGCACTTTTGACTCACCATTCTCTCCATTGTCTGTTCATCCTCACGCATAGGAAATAATTGTTCATTCTCATGCAGGGAAAAACGTCCTGTTTCTCACGCAGAAGATTTCTTTTTCTGTTTGGTCTCCCGCATCTAGGAGAGGGAGCCGTTTCGACTGTCATTCACGTTTTCTACAGAAGGTTATATGTGGTTCCTATACGGATTGTGTTCTGCGTGTATGATTTTCCTCATGCACAGGATGGGAGTCCGATTTCTTTCCCCGGTGCAGACTGTGTAATTATTTTCCGGTTGCTTCATCCCATTGTGGAGCCAGGGGCTGGGGTCTTCCCCATGTTGTTTGTTGCTGTTGTTTCCCCATATTTTGTTGGCTGTGTTGTTTCTATGTGTTGGACTAATTTAGGTTTTTGGGAGTCGTTTTGGCCACGATAGGGCCAAGAACGACCCAGGAGTTGTTTTCCTTGCCCAAGCTGTGAATTGATTGTGTGACTGCATGTATGCAGTGGTTGGTCTTCAGAATGTGTTGGGAGCAGGGATGGGGGCTTGGTTTGCTTGATAAACCTGGTGTGTTTGGAAACCACACAGACAGATCTAGAGAGCTGGCTTTCTTCTCCACAAACCCTGAATAGCACTGGAAGGGAAGTCAGGGCCTGAGGGACTATGTAGCAGAGAAGGGACTGATTCCTTGTGTTGGGTGTGTGTGGGTGTCTTAGAAGTCAGGCTAGTTCTAGTGTAGGTGTTCCTAGCTTTGTAATGGGCTCAACAGCTTAGCATTTACCCTTTCCCAGCTCCTTGATGGTCTGATAAACTTGACCATGTTGGCTTGGTTGTCTTGTTGATGGCCTGATAAACCCAACTGTGTTGGCTTGGCTGTGTTTTGTGTATCCTTGGCTATGTGTAAGCCTGCTTGTTCCTTATTCCTTGGGGAATCATGCCCAACTCAGGGGTGGCAGTGTTGCTGAGAGATTAAGGAGCATGCTAGCCTATGGTTGGGTGGAACGTTGTAGCAACGTAGCTGGTTGTGGGACGAGTTCTCTATAAGATAAGTAATCTTGTCTATTTCACTCTGCAATTATATTTACTGTTAATACATTATGATGAACATGTTGAATGAATGAATGCATGTTTGCTTCCACTGTGTATGATAGATAATTATGTATATGTGCATGTTCTATTTCAATTCATTTTGTTTTAGCATTTTTGTACATACATGTTCATGGGGCGGTTTGCCCGGATGGTTAATGCCATGGTAGCATCCTCTTCGCCGGTCAGAGGGTCGGGGACGTTACATATTCATTGGCTAGGGTTTGGAAGAAACATGATACAAAATCTTGAATATCATAACTAAAAAGATACTCATCATGAGAAGTGTCCACTTTGGAGAACCTCTCCAAGATTTGAAGCTAGTAGAGGAAGAAAATGATGAACTTCCATCTCTTTCTGCTGAAGATTCTGGAGATGAAAATGAAATTGTGAGCTATGATATTTCATATATGATTTCTGATATTAGTGAGCATGAAATATCAGGTTCTGAATCATATCCGAATGAGCCCTCTATTCTACCAAAATGCCCCGAAAAGGCTCTCTCTTATGTCAGGTCAAATGTTGGAAATCTTGCTTATCCAAGGAGAACTCGAGCAAATTTTCAAAGAACATGTACTGCTATTTCTTGCAATTATTATTTTCCATCAGAGAATTTCTACATAATGATTGGATATTATCCTAATTCATTTTATCATGCTCAGAATGATCCTCGATGGCAAGCTGCAATGGATGAAGAGTGTTTAACTCTCTCTGAAAAAATGCAACCTAGGAGCTAGCTTCCCTTCCACCTGGGAGGAAAATTGTTCAATGAAAATGGGTCTATCAGATGAAGGTTGCTACAAATGGATCAAATTGAAAATATAAATCACAACTGGTAGCAAAAGGATTCTCCCAAGTCCAAGGAGTGGACTACACTGAGACCTTTGTACCGTTGGCAAAAATGGATTCTATATGTCTAGTCTTAGCCATTTATGCATCCAAACACTGGGAGGTGCACCATATGGATGTAAATAATGATTTTCTTCATGGATACTTGCAATAAGAGATCTACATGAAGTATCCTGAAGGATACACATCAGATCCATAATTAGTTTGCAAAATGCAGAAATCATTGTATGGCTTAAAATAGGCCCCAAGAGCTTGGTACGCCAAAATGGATTCTTTTCTACTATCTCAAAACTTTGAAAGATGTAAGTCTGATCCAAATGTGTACTTGTAGAAATATTAAGGTAATACGCTGATTATAGTTTTGTATGTTGATGATCTATTAATTGCAGGAAGCACCCTTGCTTCAATTAGATTTCTAAAAACTGCTTTACATGAACCCTTTGAGATGAGTGATCTAGTCCTGCTGAGGCAGTTTCTTGGGCTATAAATAACTCAAGATTTTGATTGGATCATGGTGTCACAATCCAAATATGCTTCAAACTTGTTAATTAAGTTTAATATGGCTTATTTTAAGGAATCATATTTCCCATTCCTCTCGGGATTCAGTCTTGAAGAGGGAAATTCTACTCCCCAGGTGGATTCTACTCTCTACCATCAGTTGATTGGAAGCCTTCTCAAGTTGACACATTCAAGGCCTGAAATTTGTTATGAAGTGAATGATGTATCAAGGTATATGTAGAAACCTCATGAAATTCAGTGGAGGGAATCCAAGAGGATTCTACAGTACATGCAGGGTACTAGAACCTATGGCATTCACTATGCTGCTTATTCCGAACGACTTGGTATGATTCATAGATTCTGATTGGGCAGGTGTTGGTGAAAATATATGCTAATTAATACCAACTTAAATTTTCAACCCGGGAAGGTATCCTGTGATATGTAAACACTATATGTGCAGGGCTAAAGCCTAAACTATCCTAGGATAACCTAACCTAGTATCTTGAAAAGATTCAATGTGATTGCAAAAACTAACTCTATGCTATTCTAACCTATGAACGAAAATTGAATATGCAATAAAAAGAAATGACTATTCTAGAAAGCAATGCTTGGTCTGAAAACAAACTAAGAAACAGAAGCAAAACTACTTTAAGCAATCAACCAAAACCATAAGCAATTAATCTATCCTATTTTATGAATTGAAAAACTATTCTACTGTGCGAAATCGGAGATCTAAACTAGAAAAAAATCAATTGCAAATAACTATTCAAAAACATGAAACTATGCTACTTTGTGAAAGTGTGCTAACTAATTCATCTATGAAATTCAATTCAAAGACTAACTATGAATTCAAGAAAGCAGAATGAAATGCTATTCTAAATACAAAGCATAAAGCAATAAACTATTTTTTCAAAACAATAAACTACTCATAAGCAAACTATCTAATTCCTATTTGACAATTTGAAAAGGATTTCTATTATAGTCGAAGAACAAAGGCTAATCTATGAGACAGAATTCGATGGCTATCTAAAAACAAAAACAACTTTCAATCAAATGTCTAAAATATGGAATTCAAAACAATATCTTCTACAAATTCAATTTCAAGGCAAGTAAACCCTGCAGCACTAGAAATGAAGGTAAAACGCAATGGACAGTAAAGGAAAAACACAACTCTGTTATCTATTCAAGGGAAAAGAAATCAAGCAAGACGTTTTAACCACTAAATTCTAAATCTTACTTCTATTTCTATTTAGTGACAGAATTCTAGAAATGAAAACCCTACGGCAATCAAAATGTTCTAACTACTCAAGCTTTGGCACTTAATTCTATTTCTGTCTACTAACGCAATTCATAAATCAAGTGAAACCCTACAACAAATTGAAGTAATAAAACACATTGAACGGTGAGAAAGTAAGATACAATTATGTTACCTAACTTGGTAAATCGAATTTTGGAAGTAGTATGAAAGAAAACGTAAATAACAGTGAAGGAATTCTATGACTTTAAACGATTAGCTACAACACTTGAGTGTAATTGCGATTTATGAATAGAAAGAGGAAAACACAATGTAGGAAAACATAAACGGTGAAAGAAAGGAGGGAAGAGCTTTGCGTTTTTATAATTAACATGATCTACCACATGCAAACTAACTCAATTGAAGGTGTAAATAAATGAACATCTATCAAAGACCGAAATTGACAAAACGAAATGCAGAAATAAACTACTTATCTGACAATACACATAAATAAATGCACACTTGTCACTGAGGGGCCCTCTCAGGTGACAGTGGCTTTAGATTCATGAAATAATCAGTCACCAGAGCATAAAAATGAAATTAAACCAGGAACATAGTATCAATTCCATATTATCAAATTTCAGAATTTGTACATTACAGTGTATCTCCCTTGCGCAAGGCTAAGAGCCTATATATATAGGAGTTTATACATCAGATATTAATGCCTGGAACTGAATCCATTAACGAGAAAAATGAAGAGATTCGTTTTCATCCATTGAGGCAAAAACAAATTTGTACATTCAGGCAATTGGGCCTCAAGATTCTTGTGGATGAATAAATGACCTGGGTGGAATCTTGGAGGTGGAGAAGCATGAGAGGACCACTACGATTAAAACCCACATTTCCATTTTTTCCATGAATTCCTCTAAGTACTCGAACCAATGATTTCAAAGGTGTGAATGAGATTCTAAATGAACGTCCAAATTAGAATGACAATTCGTATGGGCGTTCGAATGACCTGTAACTGGAATGAATTCAAAACCTTGATTCTTGGCTAAATTGGTGCTAGGTTATTGCATGATTTAATTGCTGAGTGCTAGGTTCAGACTGTGTCTGAGTTTTATTGGATGGGTGATAAGATCCCTTGCCTTGTCATCCTTCTTCACGTGATGTGCGCTGCAAAATATTCTCGTTCGTTAATTCTCCATGTGTGCATTCCTTCATGGTCTGCACATAAGAGAAAGTTCGTTAGTTTAAAACAAATATGAAATGATTATAAAAAGAAACATGAAATGGAATTTATAAATGGTTTTATGTTTTAAGTGGAAAGTCAGTGGTCATGTAATTGCCATACTTTAATACATTTCCACTTTAAACCCTTTTTTAATATTTTATTTTATGGATGTTCTCAAATTTGTTTTATACTAATTTCCTTTTATTTTAGATTTAAACAAATTTTGTTTTAAAAAGATTAATTATAATCCTTTTTTAATATTCCATTAATTTATCTAAAATATTGTCATAAACTTATGATCAATTCCTGGTTTTGATTTTCACATATGGGATCGACAGGACTAACGAGAACCATAAGACACAGGTAAGCCAAACTAGTAAACTAACATACAATCAAACTTAGTTCAGAACTCATGACCAAATGAAAGGTCAGATGGAGTACCGAAATGTTTATCATTTGCAAAATACTACATTTAATCCATAAAAATAACATATTTGTCTTATTTTACATTTACAAGATTTTAATTAATAAAACAAAGTAAAAGACAACCTTATTGAACATAGATGTATTAAATGACGGTAAATAGGTCGGAAATTAATGTAAATAAGATCATGATAAAGGGAAATTTCCAGCGGCCCAACAACAGGAGATAACATAGATCAGAAGTCTACTTCCGGCTATGTTTCCATGTTTGGATGTGGGCCTATTTGCTGGTCAATCAAAAGCATGTTTCCATTTCCCTTTCTTCAATAGAGGCAGAGTATCGAGGAGCGGTCAATGCATGCATATAGGTAGTTTGGATGCAAGATATTTTCGTAGAGTTTGACATTGGTAGCACTTCATCTACTATCATTTTCTATGACAATCAAAGTGCTATCAATATATTGAAAGATCTGGTTCAGAGATAGATAACCAAACACATCGAGATCCACATGCACTACATCAGAGAACTTGTGCATGACCGAATAATCGTTCTGCAATATTGCCCCACAGATGAGCAAATTACAGAAATTTTCACCAAGAGTTTCACCAAAAAGCACTTCAATTATCTCCATTCACTGCTGGGGGTGAGTTCCATCATGCTGAAGACAGATTAATTCTTTAGTGTTCAATTTGAGGGGTATTTTCTTTCCCATAGGGTTTTTCCTCTTTTCCTCACTTAGCATTTTTGAGCATTTTAGAGTTAATTTTTTTGTAAAGGGTGACCTATGGCCTTTGTTGTTGGGGCCCTATTTTGTTTGACTCCTCTAGATGAGATTATATTAATGGGGGGTGTTGGAGTCATTATCCAACAACACATCATTATTTGTCCTATTTGGCCTAATTTACCACTCATCCTAAATTTTTGCCTCAAACATGTGATTACATCATCAACTCGATCTCCTCCTTCAATCAGGGAGCCTAGTTGAGTCTTCTCCTTCAATCAGGGAGCCTAACTGAGCCTCCTCCTTCAATATAGGAGAAAATATGGGTTGATCTGCATGATATAAGCACCCCATTAAGTTAACTAAAGGTTGTTTCACCTACCTTTCAGTTAAACTAAAGTTGTAAAGGTGCCTCCCTCATTATTTTGACTGTTTTTGGTTAAATGCAGTTAATTGGAGTGATTAATGGTGTCTCCACCTACTTTTGGTGACTCAGTTCAGTACAGTTCAGTTCATCTCACCTAACTGAAGTTAGATAGGCTCCCTCACCTACTTGTTGGCATGCAGTTGAGTTCTATTTAGTTAGACTCAGTCTAAATTATCTTTGAGTTAGTTAGAGTCAATTAAGTTGGAGTTAACTGGTTAACTGATGTGCTAAGTGGTGTTTAACTGACAATTAATCTACTCTCATGTAATGAATTTGAATGACCTCTCTAGGATTTAAATTGCATGTCTCTTTATTCCATTGTATTTCATTGTATCACTACTTCTTATTAATGATAAGCAAATATATAACTGTAAGTATTTTTGCATCATTTCATGTCATTTCTGAGTAAAATTGAATTGTGAAATCTATTGTAAGTTTCTGTCTTGGCCCTTAGATTGATGTAAATCCAATTTTATAATTCCCACACACATCCACATGTCACCCCATACCATTAAGAAACACCCTCCACTATATCTCTCCGTCTCTCTCTCACTCACACATCCCTATGTCTCCCACTACCAATAACACCCCCCTTTCTCTATCTCTCTCTTCCCCCAATACTCCCTTCTAACTCATACTAGCCCCCACTCTTCTACCCAACTCTTGTTTACTCATACTAACCCCCTCCCACCAACTCTAAATAA
>LPNX010683105.1:61531-126912 GCA_001517045.1 Pseudotsuga menziesii | reverse complement strand
AAAAACCCTTAACATCCCCCATGTTAGTCACCTCTTCTAACATCCGTATGTGCCCCCCTACCACTAACACCCCCTATCCTATCTCTCTCTCCTCTCTCTCACACACATCCCTTAGAGTTTTAAAACAATAGTTAGGGGGGATATAGGGGGGTGTTAGGGGTTTAAGACTTAGGGAGTGCTTGTTAATACCCCCTAAAAATTGAATGATCCCTTCACCATGGAATCACCTTCTTAAATGCTGCTAAGCCTTGTTCAAGCATAATGTGTACGTATTATAGCTGATAAAAATGCACGTGTTTTTGTTGATAATATCAACAAAAAATACGCTTATCTACTTTTGGAATACAAGGAGAGGGTCATGTGGTGTAGACAACATGCTTTAATATGTTTGAACTAAGGGGAGAGCCAAATCAAAGCGGTGGTTGAGGGATTTGCATTGATGTCTGTAGTCATAATGTGTTACCATAGTCAGACATGTACATGCATCAATGGAATAATATGTACTGAAAAACTAACATGTTGTAATATACTTACCTTTTCCTGGGACATACCATGGAAGGGGTCGTTGCTAGTAATTTCTTGCCCCTTTGCAGAGCCAGATAACACTTGCAAGTTTAAAAATTATAAAAATTATAAATTTATAAAGGAGTGTACAATAATACAAAAATAATTGGAACAAGATTCAGTCATTAGGCATGTACTTACATTCTCGAGGTAATCATAGATCCACCTGGGGGGAATTCACTCAGAATGCAGTTTCTGCAGCTTCAAAAATTGTAAATATTAGACCATTTAACAAGTTAATGAACTAACATGTATTAACAAAATGGTACATATTAACAAAATGACACATGTTGAAGTATGACATTGGTGTTGGTTGTTTCCTCCTCTGATACAAAAGCACATGGTACACTACCATCCCCATTAGAGGCATCAAGATCCTACAAGATTAAAAATTGCATATATTAAGGATATGTTAATATGTGTACAATATGAAAAAATAAAATTGAACAACATTAGAGTTTTTACAATTTCCTTACCTGACCAATAGTCATTGTAGAGGTACCATGTGTTGGTCCATGACAATAATAGGATTGACCACACGGCGTTCACATGTGTGGATCGATCTAGGGCTCATGGGATGTCGATCTATCCCCACCAATAGATGGTCCTCTGCCACAAGAAGTTGACACCTATAACCCACCAGAGAAAGAGGGCCCTGCTTGGTCAATAATTGTTGTGTGGCGGGAAATCATCTGAGGTAGAGTTAGAAATGTCTCATGTGTCTAGATAATCATATCATGTGCAGGAGGGATGTCTGCCCTTGGTAGCTAGACATGGGGTGGATGTATCTATCAATCGACATCTCTATGCATAGCATTGGGACGATTTTGGGGCATCCCCTACCAATGCCCTAGAACTCCAACATGTCAAAATAGTTGACATGTTTTCCCATCACAAACTATGGATAAAGTTTTCGGAGGAATTACAATGGTACTTCCCTGTTGTTGTGTGGGAAAATATAAAAAACCATGTACCATATGTCCATCCAATGGTCTCTGATTGGTTGATACATGCAACACTCAATGGAAATATGTGGTCTGCTAGTATTTGGAATGTCGTCTATCCCAAACACTCTAAATTGTGAATATATATGATCTTTGGTTATTTTTAGCTTCTTAATCTCATTGTAGCTCAATCCATCAACATATTCTTGTCGCTTTCTCTCTTTGTATGATGCTATGCTATACACGACATTGATGGATCTGTCGATAGTATCCACAATGGTCAGTAAGGAGTCCAATAAGGAGCGAAGGAGTTCATCTCCACCCCTCCAAGCAAAATCAATTTCTCTCAAATGACCAATCACTCTGAGTCCATAGTAGCCACTACAATCTTAAATACAAAAGAATATAATTATAAAAATACACATGGTATAATGACATCTCTAAGCAATGAAAAATGTAAAACTAATGTACGACAAACAACAACATAAACTATTTATAATTTAAATTTGAAAATCGATCAGACTTGAGTTTTACACTAAAGAATAAACATTTAACATTTTTTCATCTTAAATTTATGTCGTAAATTTGTATTAATTTCAATTTCCAGATGCATACATTAAATGTCCTATGTGCATGTGTGATTAGGAAGATCCTCTACCTTATTTGAAGGCTTGGATTATGAAGTTCCATCGAAACTGTGAGGTGTTGACTAATTCCCTCGGAGGACCAACTCCGAGAGTGCGGGTAGAG
Source organism: Pseudotsuga menziesii (assembly GCA_001517045.1). Lineage (NCBI taxonomy): Eukaryota > Viridiplantae > Streptophyta > Pinopsida > Pinales > Pinaceae > Pseudotsuga > Pseudotsuga menziesii. The sequence goes on along the minus strand of LPNX010683105.1, from coordinate 124,654 downwards.
GCAAGAGAAAGAGCCTAGAGGGGGTGGAAGAAGGTGTTGATGATAAATAAAATACCAATATATGTAAGGATTTTGAAAGATATGTAATTGTTTGTTGTAGTGTGATTTTTTGTTGGACTCCATAGGCCATTTAACATATGTGTTTATATGTAATTTGGGGCATGTATGGATTCCACTTGAAGTTATTTTAGTTTTGTGCACACTTTCTATATACCCAGGAGAGACTTTGCATATTTGTGTACAGTGGTTTTTAGGGTTGCAAGGTTTCCACTAGATTCTATCATGTATGATAGTATGTGATTGGCATGTAATCAAACACATCAGCCTCCTTATGTATCTTAATGTTGGTAGACCCTCTTGTTGAACTCTGTTGTCTTGACCTTAACCAAAATGTAACTTTTAGTCAAGCAAAAATATTTGTTAAGAATGGGAAGCTTATATACCTTATTTAAACATTTGGATTAGGAAGTTTCATCAAAACTATTCGGTGTTGATTAATGTCTTTGGATGATCAAATTCGATATTTTGGGTAGAGGAAAGGGATTTAGAGTGTTTGTTTATGTATTTTGGGGAAGATATGAATTCTACTTGATTTTTTTTTAAGTTGTATGCAACCTTGCAATATACTTGAGAAATTTTGCATATTTGTGAATTTTGGCTTGGATTCACAAGGATGCTTGTGTATATATAAGCAAATAGCGAAATTGATTTGGTTTTTATGAGTAAATTGGGGTTTTGGTTTCCATTGGGAATGCAAATTTCTTTTAGAGCATAGAAATTAAAAAATGTATGGTTTGAATTCATATTAGGTCATACAAATGATTGAAAATAAGGAAACTAGCAGAACATGATTTGGTGTAAATAGCTCATAATGAAGAGATTGACCCCCAAGGTGGAAATTGTATGCCTTTGCCACCAAATCAAGTTCACCCTTGCGTGTTTTTACCGGCCTGAGGACGTTGAAGTTCGTCGCTGTGGAGAAAATGACGAGCACTACTTATCTTAAGCATAATTCATATTTTACAAAAATCTTGCGTCTTTTTTGAGAACATAACGCATGTGCATTTTAAATAAACATAATTGGAAATCATGTTTCCATGCACATGTTTTTATTAACTATCGTAATTGGAAAGCATGTTTCCATGCTTAGTTATACTAGGATTGGCAGGGTAGGCATTTCTTGGGATGATTTCTATTTTATGGATCTTGGATGACTGGCTTCAATCTATCATTGCATCTAAAAGGTACCTCAACTTTGTGCAGTCACCCACATATCGTTCTCTCGTCGATTGACATAAAGACTCAACTAAGTCATAGATTATTAAAGTAAATAATAATAATAATAATAATACAAAGGTCATCTTAGACTCTCCCTTGAGAACACAAGCTAGATGATGAATCCTTAGTAAAGATAATCATTCAACCTAGTGGATTCCGGTCCAAGTCGGGGGTGGCCTCTTAATGGATGGAATGCACACCAAGTAGAGAGCCAAACGGTTGGGCGGAACAACGAAGACAAGTGTTCAATGAGTTCAATTAATCCTTTTCACATAACTAAATATAACCATGTAAAGCTTGAATATTATCTAGTGGCTATGTGCATATATCTATCTTTGCATCTTTGCATGTTTTATTGTTAGTATTCTTTTGTAAGTTCTATTAAGACATAATATTCATGGATGAAATATGTATAAGATAAATGGCATAAGTTCAACTTACAATGAATTATTAAGTTTAGAATGAATTATTTCAAACTATTCATGATCATGTTATATGTTGCTTTCATGTATAAGTTGATATTATTGTATCCTTGCAGGTATGCGATTACTTTATTATCTCATAGGTATGGTTTCAATTATGATGTTTTCAAGGTGCAAGTAATGAAATAGTAAAATCAAGCAATAGTTAGGATTGGTCTCCGTAAGGAGCATAGAATGATCTTTTATTTATTCAAAAGTGAAGCTTAAAGTGAAGTGACTAAATCTTCTTTTATGGCATGAGATCTTTTTTTATATTATCATATCAATGTATACTCTTATGGTAGAATGATGAACTAATTATTATAAGTAAAGTGATACTTGAATGATAGTCAATTAGAATTATTAATTAAGCTTGAAAAGTAAGTCCTCTTGATATGTCTATAATTGAGCAAAATAAAAATGTACAAGTTTCAATTTTATTTGCCATGTATAAGTTTGGAGTGATATTATTATATTTGGTACTTAAAATGTTGTTGCATCAAAAGAATCCAATTAAAAAACAAACCATTTTTATTTTTCATACTCAACTGCATGACCAGTTGTTGAATAAATAGGTGCTTTAACAAACTGTGTTGTTGCTCACTATAATTCCTTTTGTGTTGTCGCTGCTGTCTAACTATTTGGCTCGCTCGAGAATAATAACAGGAATTGGATATCGATCACCCTGGTAAACGAGTTTGAGCTTGCACTCTAATAAAAGGGGATGTTACAAGGAAAACTATTTATCAACTATCATCGAGAGCTATTGCAGCTTCATTAGACCACCGCTTATTAAGAAAAGGAAATAAAAATTTAAGAAAATAAAAATAAGATAGTAAATATTCATCTACAGTACTTGAAAAAAGAACTCAAGCCTTAGTGGCAAAACAGATATTTATTTAATGTTAATATTAGTTTTATTTTTTTGCTTGAACATTAAATGTGTCAGATATTTATTTAATGTGAACATTAGTTTTATTTTTTTTGCTTGAGCATTAAATGTGTGTTGTGTTGCTAGATTCTTGTGTTTTAGAATCGCTCAACTATAATAAATTAAATTGTATCATAGTTTTCCATCGCCTAAAAAACAAATAAAAATTGAAAATTACTGATGAATTATAACACAGTATTGCTAATAATCTTGATCCAAAACTTAGGCTATAAGCATTGAATCAAGTGCAAAAAAAAAGGCACACCAAATAAAGTCCAAGTAGGAAGAAGGATCATTCACAATTTCTTATTATTAGACCATGTTTTTCCACTCCAAGCATGGAGTTTCTACTCCTCCAGGGTTTTCTTTGAGAGACAATATATCCCCCCATAACGTTAAAACTTCTCGGGCCTTTGTTAGGAAAATTATCCATAAGTCTTCATCTACATTTTACTCACATGAACTGTGTGTTGAACAAACTTGTAGCTCAATGTTGGAACATATTATAACCTAATAATTATTTTTTCCCTTATTTATTATTTGTACAATTTATATAGTATCGACTAGGATATACCAATTATTTCCTCTCCTTGCACAAATCATCTATCTCAAAGGAGGATGACCTAAAGCATATGAATGACTCACAACCACATCTATTCTTAGGTAAGTTAATAACAAAACAATGTGGGACTTCATTTGTGATGAGCATATCTTAAGGGTCCATAGAGGAATTTATAATGTTTATTTTGTTTATGAATGTGGTATTCATCCTCCAATTAAATTGATTATTCATATCTTAACAATTTTCACTATTCTATCATTTTCGTCGGTAGGGACTCACAAATGATAATGTCATTAAAATCTATAAAATTGCTCCAAAACATTTCCAACAACTTTGCATTATTGTATGCCCCAATTATCAAGGAAAAATAGAAATAAATAAGGAGAGGTCAATGGTTCCAAATTACCGAAAATGCTGAAAAAATATTGAACTGATATATGAATGAAGAGGACATGGGTTTGTCCATTGAATCCATCAAAGATAGTTTACAATTTGCTTGTCTATGTTGTTATCTGCATCTTTTGTCAACACACTAAGATCTATTGCATTTTTTGGTGTTGCAATCAACTGTGAACTTGTTATTGTTGATATTTGTAATTGTGTTAGTGCATGGACATAAGAAGATATGCTTGCACTAGTGCACTACTTAGAAGAAAATGAAACGACTTGAACTTGTATTTTTTTAGTTGATATGGAAAACTCCTACATGGTTTCTAAAGCATTAACTTAGTTTTGCAAGAATCTTAAAAAGCGGTACAATAGAATCCTACGAGGGGAGTTTATAAAGATTTCTCAAAGGACTTATTTATAGGATTATCTTTATACAATATTAGAGAATTGGATTGGATGAGGATAATTTGTATACTTTTCAAATGGATATGGATTATGGATGAGAACCTAACAATGATTGATTTACCTTTGTCCAAGGTTCCGACTAATATTTTGAGAAACCATGTTTTTTGCAAAAGAAAGGACACATGATTTATGGGATCACATGGTTCCATATTGGTACCTTCTCGAGGTACAATTCTTTTGTTTTATGCAATAGGTATATTTCTTAGTTTGTTGATCAACTCACGAGATAGAATAATTATTTCTATTGTGGAGACAGTACAACAAGAGATGTTTATGAACAGTTTCTATCATGAATTTGTCCATATAAAGCAATGCATTTCTATTAATGATTTTAGATGTTATTTCATTTTTTTTTACTTTTTTTGGTCGGTTATGTTCGATAACTTATTTAAATTCATTCTCTACTAAATACTTAAATAAAGAGGACACTCAAATATCCTCCAATCATATTTATAATAATCGATGACGACATTGAATGTGATGGAGAATCCACAAAGAAGTATTAGATTGGTGGACAATATGGACAAATGTACAATATGCACAAAATGGAAAATATGCACAAGATGGAAAAGAAGGGTCTAAAAAAAGATCGTATTAATTTATTTTTCAAAGATCTTGACTAAATGATCTAAATTAGGAATGAGGATAGTGACCTTAAATACTTGCAAAATGTTAAAAAAAAAATGCATACATACAAATTTCTAGGTCAAAATGATTGGATTGATAATCCACAATGAGACTAGGACTTGACGATGTCCATGGAAATTAGACTACCAAGCACATTGGATATGGGATCCTTGGATAATAATGATCCAGGTAAGGAAGTATTGGTAGAAAAACGCGGTAGCTCCAACACTATTACTCACAACTAAAATGTTGGTTGGTCATTGACAGGTAAGAGACAAATTATTTTCTACCTAATTTGGTGAAAACAATTTATTCCAAAATATATTATGATAAGCAATATTTATGTGCATCTCCCTATACAAAATTTTATTGATAATAGACATGGAAGGATTTCTATTTTGCAAGAAAGCCATAGAAAATGCCTCCCAAAAAAAAGGAGTAAAAAAAGTACTGCTGGATACAAAATTGCAAAAAAGGGGGATGAAACGAGTGTTGAATAATTTCAATTTATGCACAAGGAACTTCATATGAATTTCAAACAAATGAAATACACTTTTTTTATTTTTGTCTTAGAAAATTTGAAGTTAGGATTTGGTCATCTAAATGTATTTCAATGAGGGGAAGTCATTGTTTGCAAAATTTTGGAGTGTAGGTAAAAAAGAAAAAGAATATAAATTGGGGACCGTTTTTTATTTTTATAGTCTCTAGAGAGATGTAACACAAAGAAAGAAGGAAATATATACAAAATATGGATATAGGTGTAGGCATGTCATCTCCGCGACTCCATCTCGTCGATTCAAAGTCATAAATGTATACCCTCTTCATTGTAGACCCTCCGGAAATGAGAACCAGCTTTCGATTCACAACAACACACTGAGACATTATCAATAATCCAGTAAAGAGAGGATCATCAATGGGAGTGAGCCTCCTCAAGGTGCCATTGAAAGGGTCATATATCCTTATTACCAATTTATCACCAATGGTCTTTGGATATTTGTGAAGCAAGCATATAAGTTGCTCGCTATTCCTAGATATGTTTATGTCCAGGTAGAATTGAGGGCTATTCACCATACCCTCTCATCTTCTACACACAGCTTCCAGGTCATCATGTGATGTGTAGGGTACTCCCAACAAGCACTTTCGAATGAGATCGTTAGGTAGTACCTCCATTGATGGACTTGAAACACAGCTATTTCATGACCTAGTTTTACATAAATCTTTCCACTAATCTTAGCCTAAAGTTGTAGAGACCAAGCAAATAATGCATTTGAAAATATATAACATGTATACTTGAGACATCATCCATGGAAACCTAAGTTTAAGGAAAAGAAAAAGGAATTTCAAACTTAATTCACAATATTAAATATTAAATGTTATTGGGTGAGAATTTCAAAATATATGTGTTTTTTTTACAAGGTTGACGAGTCAATACTTATTTTGATATCTAAATATTTAATATAAATTAAATTTGATTTGTCAAAATTTTGACATTGGGTCATTTTTTCTGTGGTTCACTAAATTTTATGGAACCATCTTAAACTCTAATTTATCAAGCAACAAGAGGGACTCAATTTGTTGAGTTGTAATTTTGTTTTAATCTTGAACTGATGAAATTTGATCCCTCTCTTACTTGATGATACAATCCTCTTTAAGTTTTATTTTTTAGGAATTATTTTTCATAATTTTTATTTTATTTTATTAGCCCACATGTATTCTTATAATTACTTTTTATTTTTGGTAATGTTACAGTTAAGTTACAACATCTCTCCCATACTTGGTTGTTTTAAAAATGGGTTGAATTTTGTTGATAAAAAATAATTTAGTTAATTAGTGGACACAAATCAACTTTTTAAAATAGTTTTCTTTATTTTCTTTGGAGAAGTAATGTCTCACCCATTTCTCATTTTTTTCCTAAAACTAGGATGATGTTCTCTCAAAATGGGCCAAAACCCTTAAACTTAATGTTATATGGTAAAGTTAACATTAATTAACTTACTCCCATAGAATATCGAATCATTGAATATTGGGTTAATCCACCCAAGGAAAGTCTATAATACATAATTACTTTTTACAACCCTTTATTAGGTGGAAAGACCATGTGAATCCATATTTTAGGATATTTATTTCAAAAAATGGGAGCAATATACTGCCTAGTATATAAGGGTAAAAAACATAGATATTAGAGGTGGTTATAATTATGTATATAGAGGGATGAATAGGGTGTTTGGGGTTTGAATAAGTACTCTATGTTTGAATTTGGTGTCAATTTAATTCCATGTGAAGTTTAGATTATTTTTGTGTGAATGTGGTGTGATTTGAATTATATTTTTGGAACTACTATGTATGATTTTTACATGTGTTTAGGGCATTGTTCCCTATATTGTAATATTTGTTTATGAAGATTTTTATATTTCACCATGAAAGGTTTCTAGGGGTTATAATAGTTTCCATATCATCATGATAAACACAATTATGGTTACAATTTATTGCTATGAGTATGATCATTGAGCCTTATTTTTAACGCCTCTATGGTTTCAAGGGTAGTATAAGTGTTGTGTCATATCACCATAATAGGGGTAAAATAAAAATGGGTATAGAAAATGTTATGGAAAAAATGGATACCTAAAATATCTAATGAAAATAGAGGATTTTAAATTGTAAGGTGTATTGGGAAGGGGATTGAAAAAAATGATTTTTTTAGGAATCCATTAATATTTATTGAAAATAGGGGCACTCTTTAATATCTTAATACTCATCATTACTTGAAAAATTCCACCATTCTCTTATCAAAATGAAATTCATCCATCATATCTTAAAATTTTCTCAATATCGTTTTCATTCTGAAAATTTGGTGGATACATATCCTTCAAGATAATCTTGCCATAAAGCTTGTAAGTAATAAGTGACTAAAAAAGTTAGTCACAGAGTATTTTGAATTTCAAAATGACTAAATTAGAGAAACAAAACTAAAAATGACCAATTTAGTCATCTAATAAAAAATACAACTAAATAGTTAGTCACACAATTACAAATTACTAAAAAACCCATTTACTTAATTTACTAGAAATGTGTTGGAATTTAATTAATTTTATACATTATATAATGCCTCTTTGAATTTTTCAACTTTTACTCATCCTAACTACAAATATGAATCTATACATTTCTTTATTTTCCTCATTGATTATGCATGAGGCCTCAAGAGGAACAGGACGAACGAGGGTTCAACTATGGGTTATAGGGTATCTAAGAAGAGAGACGTCCTAGGATGAACGCAAGTGACAAGGGATTAACAATGGTTCTAGATGATGTTTTTCCACTCTATGCATGGAGTTTCTACTCCTCGACAGTTTTGTTTGAGTGATGATATATCCGCCCTTAGCGTTAAAAATTATCGGGCCTTTGTGAGGAAAATTATCCAGAAGTTTTCCTCTACATTTTACTCACATGAACTATTTATTGAATAGAGTAGTAGCTCAATGTTGGAACATATTATATCCTAATAACTAATTTTATTTTATTCCCTTGTTTATTATCTGTGCAATTTCTATACTCTCGACTAGGATGTAACAATTACTTCTTCTCCTTGGGAAAATCATCTATCTCAAAGGAGGCTGACCTAAAGATTATGAATGACTCACGTTGAGATCTATTCTTAGGTAAGTTAATAGCCAAAAATTTCCAACATTATTTGTGATGAGCATATCTTAAGGGTCCATAGAGGAATTTATAATTTTTATTTTGTTTATGAATGTGGTTTTCATCCTCCAATTAAATTGATTGTTCATATCTTAACAATTTTCCCCATTCTATCCTTTTCGTCGGCAGGGACTCATAGATGATAATGTCATTAAAATCTATAAAATTGCTCCAAATCATTTCCAGCAACAGTGCAGTATTGTATGCCCCAATTAGCAAGGAAAAAAGAGAAAGAAAGAAGAGGAGGATAATGCTTAGAAATTACCATATCATGTTGAAAAAATATTGAACTTATATATCATTGAAGAGGAGATGGGTTTTTCCATTGAATCTGTCAAAGATAGTTCACAATTTTCTTGTCTATGTTGTTATCCTACATATTTGGTCAACACACTAAGATCCATTGCATTTTTTGGTGTTCCAATCAACTGTGAACTTGTTATTCTTGATATGTGTAATTGTGTTAGTCCATGGACATAAGAAGATATGCATGCATCATTGTACTACTTAGAAGCAAATGAAATGACACGCACTTGTATTTTTTTAGTTGATATAGAAAAACCCTTCATGGTTTCTAAATCATTCATTCAGTTTTGCAAGAAATCTTAAAAAGAAGTAAAGTAGAATCCTACCAAGGGAGTTTATAGAGATTTCTCAAAGGACTTATTTATAGGATTCTCTATTATATAGTATTAGATAAATGGATTGGATGAGGCTAATTTGTGTACTTTTCAAATGGACATGGATTGCAGGGATGAGAACATACCAATGATTGATTTAGATTTGTCCAAGGTTCCGACAGATATTTTGAGAAGTCATATTTTTGCAAAAGAAAGGACACAGGATTTATGATATCACATGGCTCCTAGATTGGTATCTTCTCGAGCTATAGTTCTTTCGTTATATGTAATAGGTATAGTTATTAGTTTGTATATCGACTCGCATGATAGAATAATTATTTATATTGTGGAGACAATACAACAAGAGATGTTTATGAATAGTTCCTATCATGAATTGGTCCATATAAAGAAAGGTATTTGTATTAACATTTTTATATGTTATCTCATTATATTTTAATTTTTTCGATCGGTTATGTTCAATAACTTATTTAATTGCATTTTCTACTAAAGAATTAAATAAAGAGGAAACCCAGATATCATCCAATAATATTATAATATCCGATGACGACATTGAATGTGATGGAGAATACACAAATAAAGACCATCTTGGTGGACAATATGGACAAGATGCACAAGATGGAAAATATGCGCAAGATGGACAAGAAGGGTCTAAAAAAAGAACATAATTATTTATTTTTCAAAGACCTTGGCTAAATGATCTAAATTATGAATGAGAATAATGACCTTAAATACTTGCAAAAGGTTTTCAAAATATGCATACATTTAAATTTCTAGGTCAAAATGATTGGATTGTTTCTGAACATGTGGATCATCCATAACTAGACCAGGAATCGACAATGTTGGTGGAAATTAGTCTACCAAGCACATTGGATATGGGAGCCTTGGATAATAATGATCCAGGTAAGGAAGTATTGGTGGGAAAACACGGTAGCTCCAATATTGTTACTCACAACTAAAATGTTGGTTGGAAATTGTCGAGTAAGAGACAAATTATTTTCTACCTAATTTGGTGAAAGTTTTTTATTTTGAAATCTGTTATGATAAGAAATATTTATGTTCAGCTCATACAAAATTTTATTGATATTAGAAATGGAAGGTTTTCTATTCTGTAAGAAAGTCACAGAAAATGTCTCCAAAAAAAAAGTGGAGTAAAAAAGAACTCAGGGATACAAAATTGCAGAAAAAGGGGATGAAACGATTGTTTAAGAATTTCAATTTATGCACAAAGAGCTTCATATGAATCCCTGACAAATGCGATATAATTTTTTGATTTATGTCTTAGAAAATTTGATTTTGGGATTTGGTCATATAAATGTATTTCAATGAGGGGAAGTCATTACTTGCAAAATTTTGGATTGTAGGTAAAAAAGAAACAGAAAAATAATTGAGGACCCATTTTTATTTTTATAGTTTCTATAGAGATGTACAACAGACAAAGAAGGATAGATATAAAAATATGGAAATTTTTTTTTGAGGAGTTCCCAATCAAATATTCAAAAAGTAATACAGTAATGGTTGTCTTGGAGGATTATATTTTGAAATCACATCCATTTGAAAAACTACATTTTGAGTAACCCCTTTACTGCATTATCTACTAGGACAAATAGTGAATTGGTATATAAAATCTGGCAGGGTTTGAGTAAAATACACGAATCAATTGAAATCAGAACCTTCATTCTCTCCTTCCAAAGGGGAATCCATTAATTGTAACCTATCATTTCCGCTTTCAAGTGTGGGAATCACGAGATGTAACCTATGGAGATTGCAATGTCCCTAAAATTCATAAAAAAAATGTAGACTAATAAAATACTAGATTTTAAGGACATCCTTGTTTCTACTGCGGAATAAAACTTATTTGTAAAACTGAACCTAAGTTCTATAAGATGCTTTCCCCATATTTGTTTCCCTATATCATGATGATGTTTTACCAAATGTTGTTTTGTTACTTCGACATGTTTATAAGCTTACTTTTCCTCTCTATATTAGTTGCTAACATTTGTTGATACTTATTTTCTTTTATGCTTTACTTTTGTTTTACGTGTATTTAATTTGTTTATGGTTTACTATGAAGAGGTTGACTTACCTCTGTATGTCAAGGGGTGGAGTGGTAGGGTTCTGTCCCTTAAAGATGCACTCGGAAAGGTAAGGTTCTTATGCTACGAGGTTTACTTAGTTCTTCATGAACTAATGTATGTTTCTATTTTCCTTATGCAAGTGATTTCGTCAATGAACTTAGTCGTATGAATGTGGAAAAAAAAACATCCTACATCTACAACAAGCTATACCTAAACAACACTATTCCTATGCATAAATGTTTAAGAGAGGACAAAAGTACTAAACCTATACTATGCCTTATATCTATGGTAAGAAGGGGTTTATGATATAAATATATATATTTGCATGTTAAAACTATGCATTGAAGGTTTAAAAACATTGAATGTAACACTTTATATGCTTGAACTTATGGTGTTGAGGGTTTATGTTTATCGCATATTGTATGCCATCGAAACTATGGCTTATCCTATAAATTCACAATGGTATAGGTTTTAGACTTTAGGCGATGGTGTTTTTAAATGATGGTGGAAACAACATGAATCCAAAATATACAATGGTGGGTTTTGATCTCCATGGAAGTTGAGGACAGGGTGGCATAATTAATGTGTCTTGGAAAATGTGGGAAAAATTCCTTAAGCACCGTGGTAGGGTTTTGATGTCATGCTTTTGGTTTTTCGTTGCTGGTTGGGGAGAGGATTCATGCTCTTGGTAGGAGCTGCGCGTCCATGCTACGCAACCACCAATCTCTAAGCTTGCAGAAGGTAGGTTCTGTTAGTATGTTTGAAAAATTGCTCTTTTAGTTTGGTTTACATTTTAGAAATGGCATACTTCTGATCATTACATTTTTTTGTGCAACTGAACAGAGCGTGGGTACTCTATGTGGCTTATAGGGCAATGCTATAGGTTGTTCACACAACCAAACTCCGGGTAAGCCCCAAATTGGCAATGGCCTTTACACTTGATGGGTGGTTTTAATAGAGGGTTCGAAACTTGGGTGTGGGAATGTATGGTTGAGCCATTTCACTGTTTGGGGTTTGTTAAAATGTTTTAGCATTTGGTATACACGTATGTGTAAGCCTTTCATGGATCTTCTAATTGCAAATTTCGATAAGGTTGATTGGTTAAAATCTATTCGGATATGTGTATAAGTTTCACCATTTTCTATGAAATGGAGTTTGTTTTTATTTTGACTTAATGGGAATCTGTAATGTCCCTATTCAAATAATTTCATAGTAGGACAATTCCATCAATCCTACTAGTTTCCTAGGTTGGATGGATACATTTGGAATTTTAATAGGGGAGATAATAAATGATGTTAAAAAATTAGAATGGAATAAATATTTAATAATGAATATAATTAAATAAATACAAGAGAAAATCGAAGCAGAAATGGAGCATTGAGACATGGAGATTATGGGGCCCACATAAGCTAGAATTTATGTGCCACATGGCATCCTCCTCTTGCAAATTCGAATCTAGGGGAAGCCTAATGTTCTTGGATGATTTAGAAGGATAATACACTTGGAAATATGCATAATAGGTCGAATTTTGAAGGAAATGTAACTTAAATGGGAGAGGAAGAGTCAAATAGGAACTTCTTGGACACTTGGGCTAGATTCCCTAACATCTATGACATCTATGACACCAATGATGAAGATGCTATGAAATTTATGACATATTGTAGACTTGAAGGATGAAATATGACCATTATGACATGTCAGGCCTAAATATAGCATCCATGAAGGTACTCATGTAAGTTGGGGAATCTCAATGGGTCCCTACTTGAATTGGGGGAAGATGGAATGCTAGGGAAGGGAGGACACATGGCCAATGTTGAGCACACACACTAATTCAAATTGGATTGAGTTTTTGGATGGATTGGTAACCTTAGAATGCTAAGTATGTTTATGAAATACATGGATCAACCAAGAGAAGGGATTTTGATCATTTGAGAAATTTTCATTTGTGAAGAGAGAGAGCTAGTGGATGACTAGTTTTAGCCAATTTCAAGGGTGAAAGATTCCCATCCAAGTTGGTGTTTGGAGAGGCCATTAAGGTATTTAATATAGATTTAATGGAATTTATATTTGAATGTGTAATATACATGGTAGCTTGTGGTTTATTCTAGTGCAACACATTCTCTCAACCATTTCCAGTCTTTATTGCATATTCTTGCTCATGGATTGACTACGCTTTGGGTGAGCTATTGTACTCTTTGGGAGAGATTCTCATGGCCCATTTATGATTGTAATAATATTAATATAATATTTTATTCATATTCAGAAAGTATCAGGTCTAGATACCAAATGGTTGTATGTAAAAGGGATTATTAATGAGCAAACAATGACCATTTCCCCACTATATTGATGTATGCCATTGTAATGCTGATATTTCGAATGAAATAATGTTTCTATGATATATTTATTACGAATTAACTACCATTGATTATTATTACAAGTTTCATATCCAGTAATTAAGCATTTGAAGTCATCTTACTCAGATTATTTGCATTTGGAGAAGATTTGGTGCCATTTCCCCAAGGGTCGAACTATTGATTTTGTAGCTGTTTGGGACAGGGTTATAAAAACCTTTATAAAATGAATAATTATTCACATGAGACCTTAATAATGTCCCTTAAACATTCTTTTAATCTGTCCAAAAATTTGAGTGGGATTGGGAGCATTTGGAAATCCATTTTCAACATTTACGCTGGGGAAATTGGAACCCCAATTTGCTAGTGAAAACACCTACCTTGGCCAGAATATTAAACAAGTTTATAGAAGTATTTGGAGGGTCATAAATCATACTTGAATATCATATTCAAGTATTAATATCATTCATATATCTTATCAGAATATTTGGTAGCATTTGGGTCAATTTGGAGACCTAGACCAAAATTAGTCAAAGGTCGAAATAGGGAAAAAGTGAAAAATTGGTCATTTTAATAAGATTTCTTAAAAAAGGACATTATAGTGGTATCAAATCATGTTAATTGCACCTATGCATTAATACCATCAATTGAAAAAAAGTTTTCAGAGATGTATTGGTTTCATAATCTACCCAACAAGCCCACTTTCCTTCGTCACCCGCCAACAGAAGAAGAAATTACAACTAAAGATATCGAAGCATGCTACCAGGGGTATACAAATTTGAGATGGGATATTCATGAAGGGTGTTCTTTCCAAGAGTATATTATCAAATATGTATTTTTTTACAAGAAGGAAAATGAGAATTCATTAAGGAATAATCAACAATGCGCAAGTATGGAGGAGACCAAGGAGCCACCAATTTCTATGGGTGGTGAAGTAGAAAAAGCATTACATCAAGAGGATCGAAAGTCACTCCCAAATGAATTTGAAAAAGATGAGGAAAAATTATATGAGAATGAAGAAGAGTACCTTAAAACTATTGAATATCATTCCTAAACACATTCTACTTTGGACATGGACCAAAGGGCATCTACTCATGGATGCTTGAACTGTGAAGGAGTATCTACTGATGGGTGCTCACAACTCTATGTTGGTGAGATAGAGATTAGATTTGAAACATTTTCTGCAAGAAAAATTTCTCATGATCATAAAGATGAAGAAATTGTAGCAGCTAATGAAGGACCAAGTTCAAATTCCCCATAACCACTTGAGCTTCAAGAAGTTGATCAAATCAATACGAAAGAAGAAGAGGATATTCCTCAACAAGAACCTCTTTTTATTGAAGGGTCTTTGAAGATGAGTGAAATAGATATCCAAGAGGCCCTTAGAATAGTCCATGACACTCAAGAATTGGTATCAAATTCTTGTTGGAAAGTTTCTTCATTGGAGGAGACATCCTTCCTTGAAGACATGGAGAATATTCAAAGAGCAATGTGCAACATCAAAGGTAATTTCATGTCTTTGGTTTTTTATAGAAAAAATGTCATTGAGATTAGTGAATGGTCACATGAATGATACTTTAAGAATAATGAAGATATTCATAAGCTCAAAATTCAAAATAAGCAACTTCTTGAGAGGTTGCAAGATACTTGTCCTTCCTCCTATGTTTCATATTGTCATATGGTAGATTTCTTGGAAGATTCTCATGACATCATGGATCATGAGAAACATGAAAAATTGCAGTTTCTTGATGTGTTTGAAGATTATCTTGATGAGAGCCAATCACTTGTTGTGGTGGAAGAGAACCTTGAGTTTCCTCTTGAAAATGGTTACACACTTTTTGAAGAAGTGCATGATTCCACCACCTTGGAACCAACCCATGAGGTGCATAATAATACCTGTATGGATCCTTCACATGATGAAAATTTTGCACTTTCTTATCATTTGGGTTAGTTGGTTCTTTCTCCTACATCCTACACTTCCAAATTATGCAGCATTCATCATAATGAAGTATGGGTGAAAGGTTTCTTTTGTATAGTGCCACATGAAGAGTATGGAATTTAAATCTCTCCTTTTTATGATGACATGATTTGAGAACCATCTTATTTACATTTGCAACAACATCCTTTGTTACATTATGATGATACAAATCTACATGGGGGCACCTATGTGTTGGAATATTGGTTAATAATGAGAGGGGTGGGGGGGGGGTGAATCAATATTGTTAAATTTTCACTTAATTAAAACATTAACCAAAAAATGGAATCAACAAGATACACAAAACACATAACAATAAGAATACAAAGAACAAAATTTTAACTTGGAACCCCAGTAGGGTAAACCACCAACTTGTTCTATACTGAAAAATTGTATTTACAAGATTTATTTTCAAGCCACCACTTGCTGGAGACAATAATCCCCAAGTTTGTTAGCCACAATTGAAGGACGCACCCACAACCTAGATTCTGCTTGCACCTACAAACAAACATACACCTATACCCTGATTTCCCAGCCACTACTGGAAGGAGGCTAAGACCCCCTTGCATACATGTAGCCTGCCCTTGCACCACCCTGCCACCCTAATATGTTTTTTGTAGTATGTTATATTTATTTCTCCTTCCATGCTCTGTTTGGTCCACTGGTCTTTGTCTTATGGTATGGCTACATCAATCTCATTGACATCGACACTTTGGTCTTGGTCTTCAATATGGATTACTGAAACACCAAAGACCCTTAAATACCTCTTCTATATTCATTTTATATACTCTTACTATTTATTCAAGAATTACACCTTTTCAAAATAGGGTCATGATCTTTCTTCATCACACCCCTTCAAATCTCTATTCTTTTAATTTAATTCTGCTTACAAATTAATTTAATCTTCTCCTCACACCTCTTCAAATATCAGTTTTAATTATTTTCTTTATTAATTAATTGAATCTCTACCTCTTTGCACATTCTTAGTTAATTAATTGATTCACAGATCATTTTCAAGCCTGTAGGCTTCATCTCTTTCAGAACTGTGTGCTTGAGCTCTGTCTACCTCGCGGGCACTTCAGAAACCAATCTTATAGGTCTCTTCTCCTTCATTAGCGGGCATACTTTGGGCTTCTCTCTTTCTCATACCTACAAGATTTCTTCATTGTGGGATTTGTACATGTTCTTTCACAAACATGCAGGCTTTACCTTTTTCATATGCCTGCAGGATTCTTCTTAAAATCTCTAGCTTCCTTCATGCATGCATCACTTCCTCTAATCACATTCTCCTTTGGAGATCGAGACCTCGAACGATAAGAATTATTCCTGGTGTATTGACATTTGATATGACCATGTTGTCCACATGTGTAACATCTATTAGACCAATCACCTTCTCTTCATTCTTTGGCAATGTGACCTTCTCATCCATAATTATAGCACACATCTGGGCCTCATCCTCGACCTCTGACATGATTAGGAGGATCACCACGGGGATTTTCATAACGATCTGCAGACAGATCTCTACTTCTGTTCCTTGGGGGCACTCATACATTTCGATCCTCAAATACAGTTCTTCCACCCAGCCCATGTTATTAATCATAAAATTCATCTCAAGGATCATCGATTTCAACAAATGCGAAGCCACATTTTTCCAAATCTCGGATCCTTCCAAACCTCCAAAATTCCTCATCAAGATCAATATCGACTCAGATGATGAATATTATTTCAGTGACCAAGCCAATATCTCATCCGCCATTGTGGCGCAGATATCCAAAAGCTTCTGCTGTAGCGGCTTAACAGCTGAAACCTATCCACCATAGCGAGCCAAAAGAAATTGGAAGAATTTTCGATATTCAAACCAAACAATCACCTGCTGTTGCATCTTGAAAGATGAAAACCCATCCACCGTAGCGGCTCCATATTCCTTTCTCACCCGCCTCTTTGTCGGCTCTATCTTCCATTTCCTTCCGCCGTAGAAATTTACACCGAAGAAATGTCCACCGTAGCTGCTCATTCTTGAACAACCATCCGCCGTAGCGGCTCATAGTTGAACAACCATTTTCCATAGTAGCTTAGATGTGAACAATTATCCCCCGTAGTAGCTCAAACATGAACAAATATCCACCGTAGTGGCTCAGACTTAAAAAAATATCCATGATATCAGCTCGCAAGTTAGGAACCATCTACCGTGTCGTCTCGAAGGCTTGAACAAATCACCCGCTCACATCTTTGTCCATCCGAAACTGATTTTTCTTCAACTTGGCATATCTTCCTTTTACACGTGTGGACATCATAGAGAGAACCAAGACAGTGGGTGGATAGACACATTACCAAAGAATAACCCTATATCATATGATCAACTTATCAGTGCAATAATTGACTGTAGCGTGCATTTAAAAAGGCTCCTTGAACTTTCTGTGACTGAGAGTCAGGCAGTAAAAACACACTTTTTTTGGATTTGATAGACTTCCAATTCACATATGTGAACACCTAGAGGAAAATTGACTCCATGGATGGATAACCACTTCAACATAGAACATCCCCTTGCCTTTAGAACAATTTAATACTTCTCCTACAGGAAATGGATGTCATTTGAAAATAGTCTTTCAAACTGCTAATTCAACACTTAGACAATTTTTGCATCCACTGGTGCAAAACCTTGTTTTGGTAGACCTATATCATTCTCCTAAAAAACGTTTAAGGCTAAGTGAAACCATTAATAGGTATCCAAACCAACTAGATATAGGATGGTATCATGGTGCGGGCATTCTGGTTAAACCATGAAATGTGGTGGGCATTCTCTTAAGGCTGCTGGGACCAATTTTGACTAATTATTCCATAGTCAATTTCCTGATTTTCACCATTTTTCCATATTTCTCCATAGTGATGTCATAATACAAACATGGCTTCAACTTCATGCCACATCAACATTATATCCTCCATATCATCATTCATGCCATGTAATGACTACCTTTGACTTTCTTTTGACTTTCACTGAGTTCACTCAGCCATCATGTCCTTGGTTATTTCTTTGTCATCACTGAACTCCTTTTGACATCAATGACAACCATATTCCATATTACCAACAATCTCCCCCTTTGGCATTGATGGCAATATTCTCCCCGTTTGACAATAGTGACAAAGGATAACCTATTTATGCCCTTTGCTATAACCAATTTGACATAGAATTTTTTCAATTGTTCCCTATTAGAAAAATTCCCTTCTTTTTCTTCTCCTCCTCTAATTAACTTGGACTTGATGCTGATTATCCTATTAACATTCTTCTTTACCTTCTTGTAGCTTGGTATTTTAATTTTAACCACTATGAATGGGAATCTGGATGATGAGCTCATAAAACCCCCCTATCATAGTGTTTCCTTCTGTTCTATTAATGAGTTTTTTCACAGTTAGTATTTACTTCTGAATTAAGTACCGTCTTATCTGATTATGATTTTTATATACCATGGCTGTGATTATGTTCAATGTATTTTACACCTTTTTATCCAATTTTTGCATATATGTGTATGCTCAGAAAAATTCCTTAAAAATTCAGTGTTCTTTCTCAATAGAGTTTCTCATAGAACATTTGAAATTTTGATCTTTCCTGGACTCATTTTTCTCATGCATTCTAGAGCAACGATTACTTCCTTTTTCCTTACCGTGTTTGGATTATGTAGGCCATCCTTGTAGAAGCAACTCTTATGTCGAAGATCCTCACCTATCAACATTTTTATTTCAGTTCTTTTACACCAGTTAATCATTTCTTCAAAATGACACTCTGATTTTTATTTTTGAGGAAGATAGTCTTAAATACCAATTGCAATATACTAATTTTTACTCCCTCTGAGTATATACTTTCTTTTAAGCTAGTTATGGTAGCTGATGCCAATTTATACTTCTATACTTCTTCTTGTTTTTGAGGAGGATAGCTTTTACCAAGTATTCTTACATCAAAAACATTATTGTCTTCTAACCAAAGGATACTTTTCAAGTATCAATTTCTGCTTTCTGATACTAAATCCTCCTAAGTATATGATCCCTTCTAATGTTACTTTTCAGGTTTTTTTCTTCTTCTAGGTCATGATATTTTTAGAATAGACTTTCAACTTTAGCTCCACCACCATCACTAACTTCTTCTTCATCATCTTCATCTCCATCGGTGTATTATTTTGTATCTTCATCTTTGTTTCCATCATAATGGATGTCATTCTCATGTGCAACACTGTTACACTCCTCATCATCTTGGGAAACTTATTTGATGTTGAACTCTTTGTTTCTTCTCCACCTTTGGGGTGTTCCTTTCTTCTCCAAATCTTTCCATGAGGTATTCTGCTTACTGGTTTCTCAGTTTTTATCTTCCATACTTTCTTATGAATTTCCTTGAAAGGTCTGTATGTCGTATTCTTGCAATGTCTTGCAAAGTGTCCAATATTGTGACATATGAAACACAAAATATGTATTTTGCTATTAGAGATGTTGGTGTCTTCTTTACTTATCATCCATTCATCTTCTTCTTTGATTCTACAATCATCATCCTTGTGACCAAACTTGTGACAGCAATGACAATATCCATAAAACCTTCTTTTATGATTGAGGAATCTTTGATCTTTGATCTTCTTCCATTCCTTCTTTTGATCTTGACCTTCTATTGAAACATCCTTTCTTAGATTACAATCTCTGGGAATATGTCCAAAATTATGACATGTGTAGTAACGACCAAGAAATATTTGTTGGACCCTGCTTCTCATTGGCCTTTTAAGTGTGATATCAGTTCTGTCTTTAATCAGAGAGGAGGGAGCAGATTTATGACTTTCCTTCTTAATAATTGGATTCTTTTCAGCAGCATAAATTCTATTACTTCTTTCTCAATTTGTGAGGAGGAACATTTTGGATTCCTTTCATTGTCATACCCAAAACCAGTTTTATCTCTTGATGGTATTTGGATACTCAAGATTTTTTTTAAAATCTTTGAGCTATTCTCAAACTTTGTTTTAATTGTTTCTTCGTCCAACTTCTTCCTAAGCAGAGTGACTTCTTCTTTAAGCTTCTCATTAATGGTCTTCTGGTCTTCTAACTTCTTTGTTTCCTTTTTGAGTTTAGCAACCACTTTTCTTAAGCTCTTAGCCTCTTCCATGCTAGCCATCACTTGTTGTCTTGAATTGTGCAACACATCTTGGAGGATCTTGACTTCCTCTTCATCTGACTTTTGATATCTTGACAATTTTTCTTCCAAATAATTATTCTTTCTTTTTCTTTTACTCAATTATTCCAAGGCACTTATGAGTTCTACTTCTAAGTTCACCTCTCTTTCCTTATCTGAATTATATTATGAAGCTTGAGTTATTGTCCCTATAAATAGATTTTCTTTATCTTCACTTATACCTTCACTCTCATACTTGAAAATAACAAGGCTTGCTTGTGCTATCTCTTTATTTGAATAAAGATTTTTCGAGTTGACCCATAGTTCCTTGGCTGAGACACATGGTCCAATCTTCCTTTTGATAGATTGATGTAATCCATCTAATATGGCCTCCATTGCATTTGCATTATTTTTCTTGGATTTCTTTTGAGCTAGAGTCCTTACTTTGTTTGGTGGGGAGTAATCAATGATCACTGCATTCCATACATCACATCCTAATGACTTCAAATATATTTCTATTCTTGTACTCCAAAATATGTATTCTTCTTTTCCAAGTATAGGAGATCCATTTTCTATGTAAATCTCTTCTTGTTTATCCATAGTGTTTTTTAATAGGATCTTCCTTCCAGTGATTAAACTGTTAGTGAAGGATCCAACTTTGATACCAATTTTTGGAATATTGGTAAATACTGAGAGGGGGGGTGAATCAGTATTTTTAACTTTTCACTTATTTAAAACTTTAACCAAAACATGGAATCAACAAGATACACAAAACACATAACAATAAGAACACACAGAACACAATTTTATGTGGAAGCCCAATAGGGTAAAACATCAACTCTTTCTACACAGAAAAATTGTATTTACAAGAGTTATTTGCAAGAAACCACTTGTTGGAGACAACAATCTGCAAGTTTCTCAGCCACCAATGAAAAATGAACCCACACCCTAGATTCTTCCTACACCTATAGACAAGGATACACCTATACCCTGATTTTCTAGCCACTACTGGAAGGCGGCTAAGACCCCCTTGTAGGTATGTAGCCTGCCATAGAACCACCTTGCCACACTAATATGTTTTCGGTAGTATGTTATATTTATTTCTCCCTCCATGCTATTTCTGGTCCACTGGTCTTTGTCTTATGCTATGGCTGCATCAATCTCATTCACATTGACACTTTGGTCTCGGTCTTCAATATGGACTACTGAAACACCAAAGACCCTTCAATACCTCTTCTATATTCTGTTTATATAATCTTACTATTTATTCAAGTATCACACCTTTTCGAAATAGGCTCATGATATTTCTTCATCACACCCCTTTAAATATTTGTTCCTTTAATTTAATTCTGCTTACAAATTAATTTAATCTTCTCCTCACACCTCTTGAAATCTCAGTTTTAATTCTTTTCTTTATTAATTAATTGAATCTCTATCTCTTTGAATATTCTTGGTTAATTAATTGATTCACAGATCATTTTCAAGCCTGTAGGCTTCATCTCTTTCAGAACTGTGTGCTTGAGCTCTCTCTGGATCGCAGGCACTTCAAAAACTAATCCTATAGGTATCTTCTCCTTCACTAGCAGGCATACTTTGTCCTCTGGCCTTCGGGATTCTCTGTTTCTCATACCTATGGGTTGTCTTCATTGTAGGCTCTGTACATGTTCTTTCACAAACACGCAGGCTTCAACTTTTCATATGCCCGCGGGCTTCTTCTTAAACTCTCTAGCTTCCTTCACGCATGCATCACTTCCTCTAATCATATTCTCCCTTTGAGATTGATACCTCGAACGATAAGGATTATGCCTGGTATATTGATGTTTGATATGACCATGTTGTCCACATGTGTAACATCTATTAGACCAGTCACCTTCTCTTCATTCTATGGCAATGTGACCTTCTCGGCCATAATTATGACACACAACTAGGCCTTGTCCTCAGCCTCTAACACAATTAGGAGGACCACCATGGGGATTTTCATAACAATCTGTAGACATATCTCTACTTCTATTGCTTGGGGGAACTCCTACATTTCGATCCTCAAATACAGTTCTTCCACCCAACCCATGTTGATCATCGTAAAATGCATCTTGAGGATCATCGATTTCAACAAATGTGAAGCGACGTTTCATTTCCAAATCTTGGATCCTTCCAAACCTCCGAAATTCCTCATTAAGATCAATATCTGCTTCAGATGATGAAGATTCTTCTGGCAACTAAGACAAGATCTCATCCGCCATTGTGGCGTGGATCTCCGAAATATTTTGTTGCAGCAGCTTAACAGCTGAAACCTATCTGCCATAGCGGGCCAAAATAAATCGAAAGAATTTTCGATATTCAAACCAAACAATCACCCATTGTTGTGTCTTGAAAGCTGAAAACCCATTCGTTGTAGTGGTTCCATCTTCATTTCTCACTCACTGCTTCATCGACTCTATCTTCCATTTCCTTCCACTGTAGAAATGTTCGCCGTAGCGGATTATTATTGAACAACCATCTACCATAGTGGCTCATATTTGAACAAACATCCACTGTAGTGACTCAGACGTGAACAACTATTCACTGTAGCTACTCAAACATGAAAAAATATCCGCCGTAGAAGCTCAGAATTAAAAAAATATCCACCATATCGGCTCACAAGTCTGGGACCATCCTCCGTGTCGCCTCGAAGGCTTGAACAAATCACGCCTCAAAGGCTTGAACAAATCACCTGCTCACATCTTTGTTCATCCGAAGCTGATTTTTCTTCAACTTGGCATATCTTCCTTTTACACGTGTGGACATCACAGGGAGAACCAAGACCGTGGGTGGATAGAAATATTACCAAAGAATAACCCTTTGTAATCTGATCAACTTATTGGTATAATAATTGAATCTGGCGTGCATTTAAAAATGCTCCTTGAACTTTCTGTGACTGACAGTTAGGTAGTAAAAACACACTTTTTTATTTTATTTTTCTGATTTGACACACTTCCAATTCACACATGTGAATAACCAGAGGAAAAATGACTCCATGGATGGAAAACCACTTCAACATAGAACATCCCCATGCCTTCAGAACAATTTAATACTTCTCCTAAGGAAATGGAGGTAATTTGAAAATAGTCTTTCAAACTGCTAATTCAACACTTAGACAATTTTTGCATCACCTGGTGCAAAACCCTATTTTGGTAGACCTATATCATTCTCCTAAAAAATAATTAAGGATAATTGAAACCATGAATAGGTAGCCAAACCAAATAGCTATAGGATGGTATCATGGTGATGGAATTATGCTTAAACCATGAATTGTGGTAGGCATTCTCTTAAGGCTGCTGGGACCAATTTTGACTAATTATTCCATACTTAGTCAATATCCCAATTTTCACCATTTTTCCATATTTCTCCATAGTGATTTCATAATACAACAATGGATTCAACTTCATGCCACATCATCATTATATCCTCCCTATCATCATTCATGCCATGTCATGACTACCTTTGAATTTCTTTTGAATTTCACCGAGTTCACTTAGCCATCATGTCCTTGGTTATTCCTTTGTCATCACTGAACTCCTTTTGACATCAATTACAACCATATTCCATATTACCAACACTATTATGTTCACTTGAGTCACTTGGAGACTCATGATTTTCCTTGCTCCTTTCTTAGTCTATTTGATGTTGGAGGAACTTCATCCCACACTTGGGTGAAGAGATAAATGATTGAAGAACATTATTATTGGCAGTAAAATCCTCTGTTATTTCATGATGATATACATATTCATGGGTGTATTGATGAGACTTCTTTGATCCACTTGAAGTCTTCATGTTTTCTTTGCTGCTTATTTGGTTCAGATTTTGTTGGAGGCTCTTCATCCACTCCTTAGATGAACGAACACATGGTTGATTATCTTGATGCACATTATATTATTTTGCAGCAGCATTATGGTACATGGGATCCTCACCCATATGTCATTGGGGCAGATATGATAAAATACTTGATGCTTGTGTGTATGGGCTACATGATGATCTACTTTCTTGGATGTACAAGCACTTTCTTGATTCTTTGATTAGGTACATTCTTGATCTACATTTGTATGTTGTTGTTATGTACTTTCATGATACATATTTTGTACTCATGATGTTTGGAAGGGTGCAATACCAGCAATGGGATCCTGGAATTGCTTTGTTTCATCTCACTTGGAGTAGCAGTTTGGTTGTTGGTTTGAGAAAGCAAACCAACCTTTAGTTATTTGAGTTCATCTTTGCAGAGCAATGTTCCAATTTCCTATGTGGGAGATCTTTTGAGAGATAGATTCAATTTTCACATGCTTAGTTTTCATGGCATTTCATCATAGACATTTCACACCATGCATGTATCAGGATCATATGGGACTCTGGAATCATTTTTGGTCTCATTGGTTTCAATTTTGGGGGGGAAACAAGCAACATTGGAGATTTAGTCACCACTTGAGAAGATGATTGTAATTAGATTAGTGCATCAGCAAGAATGGTGTTTCCTCTCTAATATTTTCTTGGAATCTTAAGAAACTCAAAGTTTGGTAACTCAGTACCGACTTCAAATAATTATACAAAAACAGAAAGGGGTGAAAGTTTAGAAAAGTTTTTCAAAATATCGAGGTAAAGATTATTAGAACAAATTTGGTTTTTATGGATTTGATTAATCCTTTTGGTTTTAGTGGTGATGTTACATGATATATCAATATGCACAATCCACATCTCTTTGCTTTTGGGAACACAAAATTGCAGTACATGAGCGCCACTACTAAAATTGCAGCTAAAGAAAATTAATTAGCAGATTCATAACATAGCACTTGGTGCAAAGGAAGGAGTACCAAATAAGGATTCCACATGGGAAGAGGAGAATATTTTGAAGCATCCAAATATGAAATTTATTTAGGACAAGAAATCTTGGGTGGGGATGACTCTAATGTCCCCATTCAAATAATTCCATAGTAGGACAATTCCATCAATCCTACTAGTTTCCTAGGTCGGATGGATACATTTGGGATTTTAATAAGGGATCTAATAAATTATGTTCATAAATTAGAATGGAATAAATATTTAATAATGGATATAATTAAATAAATACAAGATAAAATCGAAGTGGCAATGGATCATGGAGACACATGGAGATTATGGAGCCCACATAAGCTAGAATTTATGTGCCACATGGCATCCTCCTCTTGCAATTTCGGATCCATGGGAATACTAATGTTCTTGGATGAGTTATAAGGATAATACACTTGGCCATATGCATCATAGGTCAAATTTGGAAGGAAATGTAACTTACATGGTAGAGGAAGAGTCAAATGAGAGCTTCTTGGACACTTGGGATAGATTCCCTAACATCTATGACATCTATGACACCAATGATGAAGATTCTATGACATTTATGACATATTACAGACTTTAAGGCTGACATATGAACATTATGACATGATATTCCTAAATATAGCATCCAAGAATGATCTTATGTGAGTTGGGAAAGCTCAATGGGTCCCTACTCGAATTGGGGGAAGATGGAAGGCTAGGGAAGGGAGGACACATGGAAAATATTGAGCGCACATCCTAATTCAAATTGTATTGAGTTTGTGAATGGATGGGTAAAAATAAAAGGCTAATGATTCTTGTAAAATACAGGGATAAACCAAGAGAAGGGCTTTTGATCATTTGAGAAATTTGCATTTGTGAAGAGAGAGAGCTAGTGGATGACTAGTTTCAACCAATTTTGAGGGCGAAAGATTCCCATCCAAGTTGGTGTTTGGAGAGGCCATTCAATTATTTCATGAATATTTAATGGATTTTTTATTTGTATGTGTAAGCTACATGGAGGCTCGTGGTTTCTTCTAGTGCATCACATTCTCTCAACCATTTCTAGTCTTTATTGCATATTCTTGCTCATGGAGGGATTGCGCTTTGGTGAGATTATCATGGTCCATTTATGATTGTAATAAGATTAATATACTGTTTTATTCATCTTCATAAAGTATCAGGTAGAAATACCAAATGGTTGTATGTAAAAGTGATTATTAATGAGCAAAAAAAGACCATTTTCCCACTATATTGATGTATTCCATTGTAATGCTGAAGATTTCAAATAAAATAATGTTTATATAATATATTTATGATGAATGGAATGAAATTTATGAGTATTAAAATTTTCATGTCCATCACTTAAGCATTTGAATTCATCTTACTTAGTTTATTTACATCTGGAGAAGATTTGGTGCCATTTCTCCAAGGGTCGAACTAGTGATTTTGTAGCTGTTTGGGAGAGGGTTATAACAGCCTTTATAAACTGAATAATTATGCACATGAGAACTTAATAATTTCCCTTAAACATAATCTTCCTCTTTCAAGAAATTCGAGTGGGTTTGGGAGAATTTGGAAATCCATTTTTAACATTTACCCTGGGGGAATTGGAACCCCAATTTGCTTGTGAAAACTCCTACCTTGGCTAGAATATTAAACAAGTTTGCAGAAAATTTGGAGGGTCATAAATCATCCCTGAACATAATATTCAAGTATTAATATCAGTCATATATCTTCTTAGAATATTTGGGAGCATTTGGGTCAATTTGGAGACCTAGACATCAAAACTAGTCAAAGGTCGAAATAGGGAAAAAGGTGAAAATTTTGTTATTTTAATAAAATTTCTTAAAAAGGGATGTTTGGATAAATGACTCTGTGTTTTTAAAATCCATTTTATTTTAAATTTTATAGTGTCAATTTTCTACAATGGAACAAATGTTTCCTTGGCTTGGTAATGCATGCATAAGGTAGCGGCGTGTGGTTTTTAAGTGGATGCATTGTTTTAGATGATAGTGTGGCTTGATTTATTTATAGTTTGGTCCCTTATTACATGAAATCATAAGCATATAACTTGGGTTTTAGATTTTACAATGCAACCTGTGTATATTAATTAAATGGTTTTATGTGTAATTCATGATTGTGCATGTGATGGTGTTGGGAACTAGCATAGCTTTGTTCCATATTTGATATACAGTGATTTTACAATAAAATATTATGGGAATCCTTTAAGGCGAAACCCTTTGTGGTTGATACAACTTGTAACATTTTGGTATTTTCATTTATGTGTTCACAGGATTCGATCCTTGGTATTTTAATTAATGTGACTGCGTTTTTTTTAAAGAATATAATTCCTTCTTTTAATATGGTCTTTATGTATTGGTTCTTGGGATTCCACTTAATGCGATGCAATGGGAATAAATCTATTTTAGTTTGGATGTTTTATTTGTTTTATACTGAAATGTATTAAATGGGATTTGCTAGTTGCAATTTGTTTGCAAATAATTAATCAAACTGCTAGCCAATCCTTTACGGGATGCGATGGCTGGGATAGGCGAAATAAGGTTTAGAAGTGTTAATATTTACATAGCATGATTTGGAAATAAAAGTGGAAAGGCTCTCGACCTTCACGCCTTTGGTAAATTTGATACTTGTTTTTAGGATATTTTTTACACCATTTTGTTCACGATTCTATTTGGTTTAGTGGTAATATTTTACCAGTATTGATATTTTCAATGCATTTGTTGGTAATATGAAATATGCAAGCACTGTGATTTGATTGAGGGTTTGAATTTGTGAGTTTAGAGATACGATATATGGACTGTTTATTTATAAATATATTTGTAATTTGTTTATTTAATGTTTATCTTTAATGTTGGTGCAGAGTTTATATAGTGTTTTAGTTTTTAGAAATAAATGAGTTTGTTTATTATTAAGCTTGTCTAGAATTATAAATCTTTGGTGTAATTAATCTATCCAGAAACTAGGGTTTTACTATCTAACATAACTATTGACATTTAAACTTTCTAAAACTGTTTAAATAAGAAGCTAAGAGAATTTCAACTTGAAAATATACCTACAAAATAATGACTGAGATTTAAAGTCTCATCAAATAAAATAACGTGTAATATAAAAATTAACCCTAGAGATTTATCTAAAATATTCCAGACAGAGTTTCATAATTTAAACAAATGGAATCTAGTTGAAGCATGTATTCAAATACGTAGATCTTCAATCTAGAGCATAAATATTGTGAGTAATAATTTGTAAACATGTTTTAATAAAAACTGGAGAAGGTAAAAACCTCATACCTACAACTTTTCAGGTTTTAGTGGTAGAAAACCCTGTACACTTAAACACACAAAATTAATAAAAACTTAGATATCTCTAACCTCAGATATGTTAACCGAATAACTTGGTAACAACCACGTTCCTCCCAACCATGACCCATAACCATTCCTGGTTTTAAGCTAGATCCCCCTGAGATGGTTCCATCATGCAAGTAGTTTAAATCTCCTAAAGGTAAGGATTCCTTATGTGGAATAACAATTTCTGAATAAGATTTCTTTTCTTTTGGAAAATGCTCTCCAAAATTATTAGGAATAATGATCAGATCAGATTGGATCTCCAAGCCTTTCCTTGGCTTAGGTATTTATAGACAATCTTTAGGAAAAAGGGCAGTTAAAATTTAGTAAGATGAAGAATCCATTATCTTCTTGAAAATAATCTTTAATTGATTTATGTGAAGTTAATAATTTATATATCTACATATATATATATATATACATATATATATATATATATATATACATATATATATACATGTATATACATATGTATACATATATATATATATTATTGTTAATATTTATTTAGGAATCATATAACATGATCCCATTTACATGGTGCTTTCATTAGATTATAATCATTTCCTTTATCAAGGCCTTAAGGTAGGGTTGGTGATGGCCACAAGGACCAACTTGAACCAAAGACTTCAATTTACAGGATGAATTCCCGTTTGAAATATTCTTTCCGCAACACTACAGGTTGTGGGCTTCGGGATCCACAAATATTTTATTTCAGTTTTGTCGTTCAGTAGTTCCTTTTCCACAACTTTTTTTTCGCAAACTTGCGGGTTGCAAGATTACAAATTTTAATATTGAGTTTCCACAACTAATTGCGGCCGCAACGGTCTATCCCACGTGTGGGTTGTGTAACTCGACTTATTGAAACTGAGTTCCCGCAATTTCCATGTTTCACAATTCTGATTTCTTCCGCACTGTTGATTCTTGCAGGTCAATCCTCGACCCTTGATCTATTTCTAGATGCGAAACAAATTTTCATCGATTATTTCTATCGTGATCTTCCCTCGTCGTTCGATCTTCTCTGATATCTGTTTTCGTAGCCCACCAATTGATCACTGAAGGAATCAATTTCTCTACAACTCAGAAACTAAGAATTTATACATAGAATTATTTATGGAGTGAATGCAGGATGAATTCATATCTCTACAGAAAATTAGGAATCCATCAAAACAAACACAAAACACAATCCTCTGTTCTTCTTTCAATTTGATCAAAATTCTAATTACAAAGAATTTAGTTCACTCTCACTGTGTATATTCTTTTCTTCTGCACACTCACTCTCCTTCACTCTCCTTCACTCTTCTATATCTCTATTTATTACACTCAATCAATTTATAACACTCAGAAAACTTGTCATATTTGACTAAGCTGGGCCTGAGGACTTAATAAAAGAAAACCCTATCGATGAAGATCAATCCTTGAGAAATCCATGTAGGGATCAAGGAGATCAAAGGCAAGTTGCCACTTATTACAAATTTAAAACTAATTCTATCTACTTTTCATCGAACACTATCCATCTAGAATTTGATTACAAGGCAAGCTAATTCATCAGTCAATGAACTTCGAGATGGGTGAATCATTGTATGTGAACTCAGCCTAAGCTAAAGCTAAGTCCCATTGTTTTGTATGTTCATACACCAAACTTCTCAGTAAATTTCTCAAGCTCTGATTTACCAATTTAGTTTGTCCATCAGTCTGAGGGTGATAAGCAAAACTAAAACTAAGATTAGTCCCCAATTTCTTCCATAAAGTTCTCCAAAAAATGACCAACAAATTTCGTATCCCTGTTAGACACAATACTCAAAAGGCAAACCATGCAACTTTACAATTTCCGAAAGAATAGATCAGCAATGTTTGTTGCATCATTAGTCTTTTTGCATGCAATAAAATGAGCCATTTTAGAAAATCTATCCACTACAACATAAATTGAATCATGACCTCTCTGAGTTCTAGGTAAACCTAAAACAAAATCCATGCTTATTGAATCCCAAGGCCTAACTGGAATAGGAAATGGTTGATACAATCTTGTGTTCTGACTTCTTCCTTTTGCATGTTGATAGACTGTACATCCCTCAACAAATTTCTTCACATAATGCTGCATTTTTGGCCAAAAATAAAAATTACTCACTAGAGCAAAAGTCTTGTCTTTCCCAAAATGTCATGAGAGACCCCCACTATGTTTTTCTTGAATTAAATTTTCCCTCATTGAACATCATGGAATACACAACTTACTATCTTTGAACAAAAACCCTTCCTGTAACATATAATCTAACCACTGGCTTATGTTATGGTTAACTGGATTTTCACAGGAAGCATAAATATCTTTAAAATCTACATCCTCTCTATACATAGCAATCAAATTTTCAAATACCAAAGTACTTACCTTAACTTCTTGTATTTTTTCCTCGGAACCTTAACTTCCTGTATTACCAAACTTATCTTGCTCAAAGAATCAACAAATTTATTATACTTACCACTTGTATGTTTGATAACAAAGGTAAAGTTCTGCAAAAATTCTACCCATTTAGCATGCCCCTAATTTAATTTAGGCTGGCTGTTGATGAATTGCAAAGCATAATTGTTAGAATACAAAACAAATTCCCTACGAATTAAATAATGTCTCCAACTTTTAAGAGCTCGCACAACAACATATAATTCTTTATCATATGAAGAGTAATTTTGTTTATCTTCATTCAACTTTTCACTAAAATATGCTACTGGATTCTGCTCTTGACTTAAAACGGCTCCCACTGCTGTCCCATTGCCATATGTCTCCACTTGAAACACTTTATCAAAACTGGGAAAAGCAAAAATAGGCTTCTCAGTTATTTTCTTCTTCAATAATTTGAAATTTCTATTAGCTGCTTCGGTCCGTTGGAAAATATGTTTTCTTCCTCTGAAAGTATCTATTAAAGGTGCACAAATATGACTGAAATGATTAATAGAAACTATCAAGTCGATGAAAACTTCTTACCTCATAATCATTCTTTGGAACTAGCTAATTTAAAATTTCTTGCACTTTATCAGAATCCATTTTCAGTCCTTCTTCTGAAACCATGAACCCCAAGTAGACCAATTCTTTTTTTTCCAGAAAGATAGACTTCTTCAAATTAATTAGCAGCTTCTCCTTCTGCAAATTCCTCAACACCAACTTAAGGTGTCTTAAGTGCTCTTCTATGACTAAAAATCAGAATGTCATGTAGATATACTATCAAAAATTTTCCAGTAATTTCTTTCAGAACCTCATTCATCAATCTCATGAAAGTACTGGGTGCATTTGTAAGCCCAAATGGCATCACTAACCACTCATATAGACCATCATTAGTTTTAAATTCTATTTTCCATTCATCCACTTCCCTTATTCTAATATGATGATATCCACTTTTCAAATCTATTTTGGAAAAATATTTTGAACCACTTAAATAGTCCATTAGATCATCAATTCTGGGTAAAGGAAATCTATACCTGATAGTGATCTTGTTGATTTCCCTAGATTTAGTACACATTCTCCATCCACCATATTTCTTTGGACTTAACACTGTGGGTACAACACAATGAATCAAGCTCTCTTTCACCAATCCCTTCTTCAACAGCTCCTGTACTTGCTGTTTGATTTCTTCATTTTCTAGAGGAGTTAATATGTATGCTGCTTTATTAGGAAAATGCACCAGGTATTAAGTCAATGTGTTGACTAATACTTCTTACATGAGGTAATTCATTTGGCAATTCATCCACAATAATGTCAGCACATTCATTAAGCAAAGTTCTAACTTCATCTGGAAAATCATCTAAATTTGTAGAAGTTAGAATTACCTTTAGCTTACCAATAACAACAAAATGTAGATCCTCTTCTCTCTGAACTTCCTGTAATAGTTCTTTTCCAGACATCAACAGAATACTTGATCCTGAACTTCCTTGAACTGCTTCATATTACAAGGGTGACAAGGTAGGTCTCTTCCCATCTTTATCCAGAGAATAAGTATTCTTCCTCCCATCATGAATCGCTTTCCTGTCATACTTCCATGGCCTCCCTAAGAGTATATGGAACAAATCCATAGGCATTATGTCACATTATATTTCATCATTGTAAGTACCAATCTGGAACTCCACATTACACTGCTAATTCACCAAGAGTTGATGTCCTTTCTACAACTAGGACACCATGTAAGGAGTGGGATGCTTCATCCTCTTCAATCCTAGCTTCTCTACCATATCTATGGAAACCAAATTGTTAGTACTACCACTATCAATAACCATTTTACAACACTTACCTTATGACTTACACCTTGTTATGAACAGAATTTTCCTTTGAACTGGTTCATCTACCCATTTCTCTGTCTTCACCAAGAATCTCTTCAACCCAAGAGCCTCTCCATCCTCTGGAGGATTATTCACCTATGTTTCTTCCTTTGATTCTTCTTGATCCTCTGTAACATTTACATTTCTCTGACCTATATATTTATTTCTTGGATCATCCCAAGACATATGTCCAACCTCTCCACAAGTATAACATCTTACTTCTCTATTTCTACCTCTTCCCCCACCTCCTCTGAATCCTCCTCTCTAAAATTACTGAATGCTACTGATAGAAATTTCAACTTAATCCTTAGAAGTTCTACCTCCTCTGTTTGGAACACCTCTACCTCTTACCATGTTCTTTCCTTTGTTCCTCTGGTTTTTCTTTCTTAGCAATTTCTCTTCTACCTTTAAAGCTACTTGATATACATATTCTATAGTTTTCAAATTTAATAGATTGAATTCATCCTGTATATCATATCTCAACCCATTTATATACCTAGCTACTATTTCTAGACCTCCCTCTGTGTGTCCAGATCTAATATTCAGTCAAAAAAATCTTATGTATAATCTTTTATTGTCACAGCCTTCTATTTAAGGTTCTGTAACTGTCTATGAAGATTTAACTAATAGTCCTTAGGCATAAATTGACTTTTAATCTTATGCAACATCTTATCCCAAGAGTTAATTTTTTTCTTACCTCTTCTTTCTCGATGGATTTGGAGCTCATCCCACCAGATAGCTGCATTTCCCTTTAATCTGGTAGCTGCATATCTTACTTTCTTCTTGTCTTCTATTTCTTCAAAATCAAAGTATTTACTCTGAGCATTAATCCAATCCATAATTTCTTCAACATTTAAGTTACCTGAATACGTAGGTACTTCAATTCTTGGTCTGCCACAGGTTTTCATCAACATCTTCAAGATTTTAACTTCTTCAAGATCTTCTTCCTCTTCGTCATAGGATTCAGATTCAGCTTCTTCATCACTGCTATCTAAATTGTCAGAATGTTTCTTTCTTTCCATAGATTCTAATATTTCTTCCATTCTTCTCATGTTTCTTTCCATTTTTGTTTTTGTAGGTTCTCTTCCTTGACCACGTCCTACAAGAACTCCATGTGCATGTCCTCTACTAGGAATAATATTCCTTCACATACTCAACTGATCAACTAAGCTACTATGCAGAATCTTTATTTCTACTCAGATACCAAAACTGATGGCCACAAGGACCAATTTGAACCAAAAAACTCAATTTACAGGATGAATTCTTGCTTGAAATATTCTTTCCGCAACACTTTGGGTTGCGGGATCCGCAAATCTTTTATGTTAGTTTCTTCATTTCGCAGTTATTTTTCCACAACTCCTTTTCCACAAACTTGTGGGTTGCAGGATGCGGGATTACAACTTTTAATATTGAGTTTCTGCAACTAATTGCGGCCACAATGGTCTATCCCGCATGCAGGTTCTAGGTTGCAAAACTTGACTTATTGAAACTGAGTTCCCGCAATTTCCATGTTTCAAAATTCTAAGTTCTTCTGCACCGTTGATTCTTGCGGGTTAATCCTCGACCCTTGATCTGTTTCTATATGTGGAATAGATTTTCACTGTTGATTTCCATCATGATCTTCCCTTGTCGTTCGATCTTCTCTGAGATCTGTTTTCGTAGCCCACCAATTGATCATTGAAAGGATCAATTTCTTTGCAAATCAAAAAATAAGAATTTATACGCATAATTATTTATGGAGTGAACGTAGGATGAATTCATATCTCTATAGAAAATCAAGAATCCATCAAAACACACACATAACGCAATCCTTTGTTCTTTATTCAATTTGATCAGAATTCTAATTACAGAGAATTTAGTTCTCCCACTATGTATATTATTTTCTTCTACACACTCACTCTCATTCACTCTCCACTCTTCTATATCTCTATCTATTACACTCAAATCAATTTATAACACTTAGAAAACCTGTCAGATCCGACTAAGTTGGACCTGAGGGCCTAATAAAAGAAAACCCTATCGACGAAGATCAATCCTCGAGAAATGCATGTAGGGATCAAGGAGAACAAAGGAAAAATTGCCACTTATTACAAATTTAAAACTAATTCTTTCTACTTGTCATCGCACCCTATTGTCGTGTACCCATACACCATTATCACGTAGAATTAAACATTTCATCAAGAACCTTTACTACTTATCGAAACGTAGGGCATGGTCACGAACAACTTCTTGAAATTTCCAACACTGTCATGCTCCCTCCCGTATTCCACTGACTAGTTCAATGATATGCGAGAAAAGATCTCAGAGGATATTGGATGACGGAGAGAAAACACGACAGAAACCAACAATCACAAATGGTTCTACATCTAGAATCAAATCAACCGCTCAAGATTATCCCACAAAAATCGATGGTGTGGAAAAATTAAGTTACGGGATCGAGAATTGTGGAAATTGCGATAACGCGATCTCGCATTCCTGCATCCCGCATGCGGAAATGACTGTTGTAGAAATTGAAGTCTATCCGCATCTCGCATCCCACATCCCACAAGTTGTGGAATGAAAAATGCGGAAAACAGTAATTCACAAAAAGACATATCTGCATCCCACATCCCGCATCCCGCAAGTTGCAAAAAGGGAATTGGGAAAAGGAATTTGCGGAGGTCCAAATCTGCCAAAGGATGTCTTCCGTATCTCGCATCCTGCTTGTGGAATAAACCATTGTGAAAGAAGGTTTCTGCTCAAAAATTCTACCTACTAATCGAAGTCTTTGAACAGATTTGGCCATCTAGGCCAACACCAATGCGACAATATAGCCCTGCAACTTAGTTTAACAATGCATTGAAGGAAACACACATAGATGCCTATAATTGCAGTTATTAAAAGGAACAATTCATCAATTCAACATAGACAACATGTTCATCATATTCCATCAAGCAATTACAATGCAAGAAATACAATTGCAGAGATTACATAGACAAGAAAAATTATCTTGAGAAGAACTTGTCCTGCAACCAGCTATGTCATTGTAACGTTCCACCCAACCATAGGCTAGTGTGCTCATGAATTTCTTAGGAAAACTGCCACCCCCGAGCAGGGCATGATTTCCTCATGGAGTAAGAGAACACTAGCAGACTCATACATAGCCAAGGATGCAACAAAACTCAGCCAAGCCAACACAGTTGGGTTGTTGATGTATATGTAACTTCAGAATGTATTCACTTGTATATTTCATGTATTATACCCCAATGTTTATTCCGAGAAGTATCTGTAATGTAATTGAGTCATGTCATACCCCGATGTTTCTATCGGGAGATTCTATAATGTAAACAAGTCATGTCAAGTCATTGTGGGTAACCCTCTTATTGATCAAGGGTTGAAGTCCCCATAGTTCCGGGGCACTAGGGTTATTAGACTCTCCTAGAGAAGTCGGCCCTATTAGGGTTTAGTCAATTTAGGAATTAGTATAAATAGAGAGCTAGCCTCTCTATTTAGTACACACTCACACACACACAGTTGTAGCGCATTGCTGAGGAAGAAGAAGACACTGGGGCTAGGAAGAAAGAGGTTACTGCTTGAGAGATCATCTTACTGTTTTGGGGTTTTACTTTTGGTGCTGATTCTATCTCTGAGGAAGTTGTGGGGTTTTGTCCATTTATGGTTTCCCCAAGGAAAAACACTGTGTTCATTGCCTCTTGTGTTTGATTTTTGTACTTATTATTCTCTCAGTTAAAGATCTTAACATAATGCTAGCTTGAATGATAAAATCTAACATGGTATCAGAGTTAACCTAAGAAGAAGACACTGTGCAGCTACGGGAACTAGGGATTCCTACTTTGTGGTTCTCTCTCCACAGTTTTTCAGCAAAAGAAGGTTGGAATAACTCTCCTCCCTAGGGCACATCTTTCTATCGAAGCATAATCCAATTCTGAGGTTTTTCAGTTTTGGACCCAACACTGCTGCCAAAAATTAGGGCTTTCCACAGAAGTGGAAATTTTCAGTGAGCCCAGGCCTGGATTGATCTCCTCCCCAAAATCAAAGTTTAGAGATCAAGATCAAAGCATTTGGTTGGACAAAACTCCAGAAAAGCAAAACCCTAATATGCTCCCGAACCAACACTGTAGAAATTCAGCTCCAAATCCAGATCCGACATCTTGACCTGGTAAGATATGAATCTTTTGTATTTCCATTTGAGGTTCTCAGTTAAGATGTCTCATCATACCAAGCTTGATGAAAATCTTGAGGGAGCTGATAACTTCCGAGCCTAGAAGTATAGGATCTCCTTGGTCGTGGAATAAAATGAGTTGGACTCCTATATCAATGAGGGGGTTCCAGTTCCAGAGGGAGATGAGGTTAAGGCCTTACACAAGAAGAAGTTGGTTATGGCAAAGAGGATTATTGCTGATTCAATCAAGGATCACCTCATACCATAGGTGTCCTCCCTAAAGACACCTAAAGCTATGTTTGATGCCCTAACCAAATTGTTTGAAGGGAAGAACATAAACCGGAAGATGACTCTGAGAAACCAACTGAAGAATGTAAAGATCCAGAATGCTGAGACCATCCAGTCTTACTTTATAAGG
The DNA here is from genome assembly GCA_001517045.1 of Pseudotsuga menziesii. Classification (NCBI taxonomy): domain Eukaryota; kingdom Viridiplantae; phylum Streptophyta; class Pinopsida; order Pinales; family Pinaceae; genus Pseudotsuga; species Pseudotsuga menziesii. Next base: position 87,003 of record LPNX010683105.1, on the reverse strand, counting down.
GTCTCTCAGATAAAGGAAGAGCTGGAAGTAGTAGATGAAGAAGTGGAAAATGTAGAGGTTGTGATGACCACCTTGAATGGTCTCCCTAGATCATGGGACTCCTTTATTCAAGGGATATGTGCCAGAAAGAAGTTAGTCAAGTTCAACAGACTATGGGAAGAATTCTCTCAAGAAGAAGCTCGGATAGAAGCCCAAGAAGAAAAGATGGGAAGTGAAGATCAAGCCCTCATAGTTCATTCCAAGAAAAGCAAAAGAAGTTCTCATCACTCCAGAGGTAATCCTTTCTATAAAACTAACTCTAGAAAATATTTGTCTAGAATTAGATGTTATACATGGGAAGAAGCTGATAGAATCAGAAACGTCTACCCTTTCCCCTTCTCAGCACATGGCAAGAAGCTGATAAACTATTTATGTATAATGTTGCGCACTCATTGTTGGAAGCCAACGATTGAGATTATCTGTGGCGCTACCATTGTTGGAAGCCACCACGTTTATTTAATTAGATTACTGTGTTTGAAGTTTCCCATATTAATCAATGGACCGTGAATCGACCTATGTGACTTTGGAATATGTTCAAAAGGAACTGATTCAGGGTGAAATGGTTCATGTATGCCACTGTAGTGGATTCTTTAGAAGTATTAAATCCCATACGAATGGTTTGCTTTCTCTACTTCTTGCAAGATATATGTAGAAATTTGTATTCATGTGCACAACCCATAGATGATGTTAACAGGCCAGATGCGATCCCTCAACAAGAAGAGCCTGACCATCTATTCGAAAATGCAAGGCTTACAGTTTTGAAAAGGAAATACCTTGGTTCAAATTTTGATAGAAATCTACTCTGTATGTCGCCATAATGTACATTACCATAATATAAGTTAAGTAGTCTACCTCTTTCATCCATAAATGTCTATTGTATCGGACTGCTACAGTTTTCAGAATCATGACAGTAGTCCAAAAATTCAAATGCATTGATAGAGCAGGTTTTGCCGATTAATTATACCATAGTCTTGGTTCTAAAATCCTAAAATTGGTGATCTTCCTCGTTATGTTTTTGAGTTCCATTAAACAACATTTCATACCATATGACAATGAGATAACCCCATTTTTCTATCATTAATCTGGTTAGTAGAAACATATAAAATTTTGTTTTTTGTTTTGTTTTTGTTTCGGTAACTTTATAACCAGAACAAAAGTTTTTTAAACAGCTTCTGGGATTCCATAAAATATTAAAATGCAGGTCTATTTTTCCATCTATATATCATACATCATGTAGCATTTCAATGTTTCAAATTTAGTTAAATCTAGATAAAACTATATTTGATTAACAAGAATATTAGGTCCACAATCCTAATATACATTGAGATACAATAAAATTTTAGACATCCATAGATATACAGTAAAATTTTAGATTTCACCATTGTCACGTCCCCAACCCTCCGACCGGTGAAGAGGATGCGACCATGGCATTAACCATCCGGGCTAAGAGCCCCATGAACATGTGAATTCATAAAAATGCTGAAGCAGAATGCTAAAAACAGGATGCATTGAAATAGAACATGCACCAATGTGATTGTTTATCATACACAGCGGAAACATCATACATTAATACAAGCATTCACTCATCATGTTCATCACATTCATTAACAGAAAATATGGTTGCAGAAGTAAAATGAGCAAGATCACTTATCTTATGAAGAAGTTGTTCCACAGCTAGCTACATCACTGCAACGTTCCACCCAACCATAGGCCAGCGTGCTCCTTAATCTCTCAGCAATGCTGCCACCCCCGAGCTGGGCATGATTCTCCAAGGAATAAGGGAACAAGTAGGCTTACACATAGCCAAGGATACACAAAGCATAGCCAAGCCAACACAGTTGGGTTTATTAGGCCATCAAGGAGTTTGGAAAGACTAAATGCTAAGCTGGTGAGCTCATTGCAGATCTAGGAACACCTAAACCAGAACTAGCCTGACTTCTAAGACACCCACACACACCCAATACAAGGAATTAGTCTTTTCTCTGCTACACAGTCCCTCAGGCCCTGCATTCCCTTCCAGTGCTATTTAGGGGTTGTAGAGAAGAAAGCCAACCCTCTAGGTCCGTCTGTGTGGTTTCCAGCCACCAGGTTTACCAAGCAAACCAAGCCCCCATCCCTGATCCCTACACAGTCCGAAGACCAACCATTGCACGTACGCAATCAATCAACGGTTATAGCTTAATAGGGGAAACGATTCCTGAGTCGTTCTTGGCCCTCTCGTGGCCAAAATGACTCCAAATAATCTATAGCAGCCCCAAAGCGTAACAACAAACACAATCACAGGGGAAAATACTCCCAAGCGAATTATATAGTCCCAAACGAAATCAGTGAGCACCTCTCACAACATGGGGAAAACAACTACAAACAGTCTATGCATGGGGGAAGCTTGCACCAGACCCCAAATGTAAAGAAGACTGCAACAATCACAACGTAAGGGAGACCACAGCAACCTGAAATCAGCCTGTGAGGTAGGTATCTTCCCACACTGTCCACAGAATCCGTAGAGGAGAACAGCATGAGTAAAACCAGGTAAACTCCTGTGCATGAGAATAATCAATAGGCAATGCTCCCTACGTGAGGACAAACAACTCCTAGCTTGTGCGTGGATGAACAGAAAATGGATAGATACGAGTAGGGAGTGCGTGAGCATTTCATCACTGTCATGGGGAGAGTGGAATGCCTACAGGAGTACAACCAGGTAAATCCTGTGCGTGGAGGTGAACAGATAATGGAGAGGATGCGCAGTGGAGTGAAATGCAATCGCGAGTCTCCTGGAGTGATGGCGGTGGTTTTCCCTTTGCCACTGTGAAGTCAACCATGGGTGGAGTGTGCGTGTAGGCAAGGACTGACAGTTCTGCCACCCCACTCCCAAAAACCATAACTGCCTCAACCACCAGCAACAATTTTTAATGGGGGTGGTTGGGTAAGACAAGGTGGTGACACATGGGTTTTTCCCTCATGGCTCAAGGTTTGACATTTCCCCCACCCTTATCCTTGTGAAAATCATGCCCCTTCTCAATTTAGTTGCCGTGAGCATAGCTGGTCGGGTTCATTTAATTAAATATGCTTATTTACATGATGTCAACTCAATATGTATGCCGCATGCCTCGATAGACCATCGGTGACAATTTCAACCTGAAACATAGCATAACCAATCAATGGTGGGGCCTAGGCCTTTAGCTCCGCACCATGATCATTACAATATATACATCATGTACATTTAATGCAACGAGGTCAACACCGGGGTGTTACATTCCCCTCCCCCTTCAATTGCACTGTCCTCAGTGCTTTACAAAATTTGAACAAAATGCTACACTGGTATCGCCTCAGTGTTCCGCAAAATTGAACAAAAATGGATGTGCCAATCGCATGGTATCCTCTAGCTCCCATGTAGCCTCTTCAGGTCCGTAGTGCTCCCATTGCACCTTTACATACCCTATGGCCCGGTTCCAGAGCATTGTGACCTTCTTGTCGAGGATGTGCATTGGCTCGATTCGGAACTCTCCCTCGGGTTCCACCCGAATCACATCCCAATTTATCACATGGTTAGGATCATGTACATATCTCTTAAGCAAAGAAACATGAAAAACATTATGAGCTCTAGTGCTAGCAGGCAATGCAAGTCTATATGCAACTGGCCCTATTCTTTCAAGCACTTCAAACGGCCCACAATATCTAGGTGACAGCTTGGCACAACTTCCAATCTTCAAGGAACTCTTCCTTGATCTCACTCGGAGGTAAACATGATTCCCAATGCTAAACTCCCTATTCACCCTATGCTTATCTGCATAGCTTTTCTGTCTGTCCTGTGCTGCTTTCAGATTCTGCCTGATCTTTACAACCTCTTGCTCCATTTCCTTGAGCAATTTTGGTCCAAGCACAATCCTGTTCACTGGGTTATCCCAAGTCACTGGTGTCCTACACCTTCTTCCATACAAAGCTTCATACGGACTCATCCCCAAGGATGCCTGCTGTCCATTGTTATAAGCAAACTCCACCAAATGTAAGTAATCTTCCCACTTGGTTGATTTGTCCATCACATACATGCGAAGCATGTCTTCAAGCACCTGATTAACTCTTTATGTATGACCATCTGTCTGAGGATGGTATGCAGTGCTAAAGTTTAGCTTTGTGCCCAAATTTGCAAACAACCCCTTCCAAAAATTAGAAGTGAACTTGACATATCTGTCTGAGACTATTGCCTTCGACAATCCATGCAAATTGAATATATCCTTCATGAATATATTTGCAATGTCATCAGTCTTATGCGTAGACTTAACCGGTATAAAATGCGCTGCCTTAGTCAACTTGTCCACCACAACCATGATGGAATCATGTTGTCTCCAAGTCATCGGCAATCCTGTAATGAAATCCATGGAAATAACTTCCCATTTCCATTCTAGAACTGGCAAAGGCTGCAACAAACCTGTTGGATGTTGATGCTCAACCTTTACCTGCTGACACTTCATGCACCTTGAAATGTACTTAGCCATGTCCTTTTTCATTCCTGGCCAAAAGTACTACTTTCTAGCTGTAGCAATTGTCTTCTGATAGCCTGGGTGACCAGAATACGGAGTTTCATTGATTTCATCCATGCAAAATCTCCTCAAATATGCTACATATGGAATATAAATTCTACCTTTATAAGTGAGAAGTCCATATTCTTCCAATTTATATCCCTCATACCTCTTCTCAAGACTTTGCTGTTGCAATTTGTCTTTTACCTGCTCATACAATTCATCTTCAGCAGCATGGCTAACAATCTGCTGCCTCAAATCTGATTGGCAAATACTAAGAGATGCCACATGCATTCCTTGCATCTTCCTACTGAGTGCATTAGCTACCTTGTTTTCCTTTCCCTTAATGTGCTTGATTTCAAAATCAAACTCACATAGAAACTCTAGCCATCTTGCTTGCCTAGCATTCAAAGTAGGATGATCAAATAGATACTTCAACCCATAATGGTCTATTCTGAGCTCAAATCTCCTTCCCATCAAGTAATGCCTCCACATCTTGAGAGCATGTACTGTGGCTGCAAGCTCTAGATCATGAGTGGCATAGTTCTTCTCATGCTCCTTCAACTTTCTTGACTCATAACATATCACGTGATTGTCTTGCATAAGGACTCCTCCAAGCCCTTGTCCGCATGCATCGGTACACACCACCAATTCTTTCTCTAGATCTGCAACCTTCAATACTGGTGCACTGGTGAGAAGATTCTTCAACTGCTAAAATCTTTCTTCACACCTCGATGTCCATTCGAACTTCATCCCCTTCTTTTCAAAGAAGTGATGGCATGTGCAACTTTGGAGAATCCCTCAATGAATCTCCTGTAGTATCCTGCAAGTCCCATAAAAGATCTTACATCTGTCACATTTCTTGGAGTAGGCCAATTCATAATGGCTTCAATCTTTTCAGGGTCCACAGATATACCCTCCTCTGAGATAATGTGGCCCAAATACTGAATTCTATCTCTATAGAAGTCATACTTGCTTATTTTTGCATACAACTAATGCTCCCTAAGCAATTTCAATGTCAATCTCAAATGCTCTTCATGCTCTTCCTCATTATTAGAATAAACAAGAATGTCATCAAGGAAAACAAGAACAAATTTGTCCAAATACCTGCTGAAGACACTATTCATAAGGCACATAAATGTAGCCGGTGCATTTGTGAGACCAAATGGTACCACTACAAACTCATAATTCCCATACCTTGTCCTGAAGGCTGCCTTATGAATGTCTTCATCCTTGATTCTCACATGATGGTAACCAGACCTCAAGTCAATCTTGGAAAATACCCTTGCTCCTCTCATTTGATCAAAGAGGTAATCAATCCTAGGCAAAGGATATTTATTCTTCACAGTAACCTTGTTCAATTGTCTGTAATCGATACATAACTTGAGTGTACCATCTTTTTTCTTTATAAATAGAACTGGTGCTCCCCAAGGAGACACACTCGATCGGATATACTTCTTTTCCAACAACTCTTGCAGTTGCATCTTCAATTCTAACATTTTCGGTATACTCATCCTGTAGGGTGCCTTGGACACTAGTGCTGCTCCTGGCACGAGCTCAATAGTGAAGTCAATGTCTTGCTTAGGAGGAAGCCCTGGAATCTCATTAGGAAACACATCCCTAAATTCCTGTAACACATGATAGTCTTCCAACCTAGGAGTTTTATCTCCCATTTCCTCCAAAATATGAGCTGCATACAACTGGCAACCCATCCTACAGAACTTCTTTAACTGCATTGTTGAAACCTGCCGTACTGAAATCACCTTTGGAATGCCTTTCACAACTACTAGGTTCCCTTCTTCATTCATGCATTCGAAAGTCTTATGGTAACAGTCAAGCTTCACCCGGTGAGCTTCTAACCAATCCATTCCAATGAGAACATCATAGGAACCAAGCGGTAGAACATTCAGATCTACATAAGTGACCAATCCATCCATGACCAATGGACATTTCTCTACCACTTCACTGATCTTTCTCTTAGTTCCAGTGGCTAGCTGAACTAACCAATACTTCCTATGCTTTATTTTCTTAAAAGCACAAATCTCCACTACTCTAAGAGTAATGTAACTGTGCATAGAAACAGGGTCAATCAAAATAGAAACATATTGCTCAACAATATTACCTGCTACTTCAACCATAGTTGATTGGTGATCTACCTGGCAGTCCTCCAGTGCTGCATAAATCCTAGGGATTGCCCTTGCTACTTGACCCACTGTTTCTGCTTCTTAAATGTTATAAGCTGGCCTTGCACTCTCATTCTCGAGTGGACAATTTCTGCGCATGTGGGGTCCTCCACATTTCGAACATTGAAGTGGCCCTCTATCCTGTTGTGGATCTTTAGGCTTTTCTCCTGTCACTCCAACTGGCTTACTCACATCTTGGGATGGCTGCTTCTAGTGATTCCTGAAATTAGAAGGTTTAAAACCTTTCTTTCTTTGGTCAAACTTCTCATTCTTCTTGTCCTTCCGTGCCTTATGGTAATCAGGTTTACCTTTGCTTTGCTCATAGCAATATTTATCTTTTCTTATTGCTTTCTCAAGAGTTCTAGGTTCATAAAACTCAATTCTATCTTTGTAAGACTGAGGTAATCCACTCAGAAAATGCTGGACCTTCACTTTTTCATCTCTGATGTACCTGACATACCTCAACAGCTCCAAAAAATTATTCGCATACTCTTCCATGGTCCATTGTCCCAATCGCAGCTGATGGAACTCCTTAATCTTGTCATCATAATACCTGTCAGAGAGGTATTTCTGCTTGAAATACTTCTTGAACTATTTCCACTTAAGTCTCCTTTCATTGATCCTCTTTACTTGCTTAAAGTGTTCCCACCAAATGGATGCTCTTCCATTCAGATTGAATATGGCAACTCTTGCCTTCATGTTCCCTGGGTAATCATGCACTTGAAAGTACTTCTTTATCCCAAGAAGCCAAGCTTCAGCCTCTTGTCCAGTCTTTACCTCACCATCAAACGTAGGAGGTTTAGCTTTCTTAAATTCATCCTGAGAGCGATCCCTATGGTGTCTCTTTCTTTTTCTTTTATGAGAAGAAGAACTTGAATCCCCGCTGGATTCTTCAGAATCAGATGATCCACTAGAAGTCCTTCTCCTTCTCCTAGTACTGCTCTTACTGCCTTCTGGTCTTGCTGTACCTTGTCCAGAGTCTATCTTTCTATGTAAGTCTATCAAACTATGCAACATAGCAGCATTCAACTGATGCTGCTCTTCCTAGGCTTTGATCAGACTTCTCATGGTGGTTGCAACATCTGACAGTGTCTCTTGGAATCTCCTTCCATTAGACTCAATGTCATCATTTCTATTACAGACATTTTCTCCCATGGCATCTCGCGCATGCTCATAAGAATCCCGAGCATCATATCCGTCATGGGTTCTCATAACTGAACCACCACTTATTTATCAAAATGCACTACCTGGAATACTTCCCTTGTGGGTGACTATGACTCTGCAAACGTGTTAGTAACACAACTGTTAGCTGCATAACATTGATATACAGCATTGCTTACCTTCTCTTGGAAAAATCATAATACAATTTTTTTTTGTTTTGTAAATCTATGTTTTCGCGCAATCCGGCGCATGAAATCGCTGCCACTTTTCTCCTTTTTAGCCTTGAAAATTCATTGAAAAACAGCCAAAATATGCTGGGGAAATCCCACGGAAAACTCAAATTTTCCTTATACAGAATCGACTCTCATTTCCACTATTGATCCGACGTTTTCACCAGTCAAAACAACTAACTTCTCCATTGTTCATCGGCTGTTGAAACAACTAGCTTCTTCCGCTGTATCGACGGTCGAAACAACTAGCTTCTTCCTCTGTTCATCGGCTGTCGGGTGCACTGTTCGTCGGGAGGATAGTTCACTAAACAGCTGCAACGGCGGGTAGTGATCTCACTACGGGTTCCGCAAACCATAACTCATCGGCTGTCAAAAACTCTATCCACTAACTTCATCCGACGTCCTTATACTTAAACAAAATTTTCAATTCCCTTTTCATCGGCGATCCGATCCACTATCCTTCAGAAGGATAGTCCATTAGACAGCCGCAACGACGGATGTTCAACCCACTATCCATCGCTGATGGCTAACGACTCCAGGACTTAGAAAAAATTCTGAATTTTTCCCTTTTTGTCTTCCTCTTCATCGCTTCATCGCTTGATCGGCTCAACTTTCTTCTTTTCGTCGGTGAAATAGTTCCATCAGCAGCCGCAACGGTGGAACATGATCTTCGATCTTCTTCCGATTGGTGGTGCAACCTGATCAGTATTGGCAGTCTTTTCTCATTGGCAGGCTAGTGCTCTTGGCTTCCGAAACGGCGGGCATACGAACACTATCTCCTTCTAATGGCTGCCATTTTCATTACTTAGAATTTTTTTTTAAACTTCCTTTTACGGCGTCGGCAGTCGGAGGCCTTATCCGTCGGATGCGTAGTCGTTTAGCCGTCCACAATGGCAAGTGCTCGATCAGCTATTTTCTGTCGACAGACGTCAAATCACTTAGAAAATTTTCCATGATTTTCTTTCCAACTGTGCCCTGTCCGGCATGCTTCCGCCTAGCTCTTCTGCTACATTGGAATTCTTTCCCACTAACTCTTCTGATGATCCGATAGTTCAAACACATACAAATTTTTTTGTCATCAACTTTTGATCTCTGTTGGGAAGAAAGAAATCCTGCCTCTGTCACTGCATCCTTCATGGCTCATTCAGGCCCATGCTGCAACATGAGCTCTGATACCACGCTGTCACATCCCCAACCCTCCGACCGGCGAAGAGGACGTGGCCATGGCGTTAACCATCTAGGCTAAGAGCCCCATGAACATGTGAATTCATAAAAATGCTGAAGTAGAATGCTAAAAACAGGATGCATTGAAATAGAACATGCACCAATGCGATTGTTTATCATACACAGCGGAAACATCATACATTCATACAAGCATTCACTCATCATCTTCATCAAATTCATTAACAGAAAATATGGTTGCAGAAGTAAAATGAGCAAGATCACTTATCTTATGAAGAAGTTGTTCTGTAACCAGCTACATCGCTACAACGTTCCACCCAACCATAGGCCAGCATGCTCCTTAATCTCTCAGCAACGCTGCCACCCCCGAGCTGGGCATGATTCTCTAAGGAATAAGGGAACAAGCAGGCTTACACATAGCCAAGGATACACAAAGCATAGCCAAGCCAACACAGTTGGGTTTATCAGGCCCTCAAGGAGTTGGGAAAGGCTAAATGCTAAGCTGGTGAGATCATTGCAGAGACAGGAACACCTACACCAGAACTAGCTTGACTTCTAAGACACCCACACACACCCAACATAAGGAATCAGTCCCTTCTCTGCTACACAGTCCCTCAGGCCCTGCATTCCCTTCCAGTGCTATTTAGGGGTTGTGAAGAAGAAAGCCAGCCCTCTAGCTCTATCTGTGTGGTTTCCATCCACCAAGTTTATCAAGCAAACCAAGCCCCCATCCCTGCTCCCTACACATTCCGAAGACCAACCATTGCACGTATGCAATCAATCAACGGTTATAGATTAACAGGGGAAACGATTCCTGAGTCATTCTTGGCCCTCTCATGGCCAAAACGACTCCAAACAATCTACAACAGCCCCAAAGCGTAACAACAAACACAATCACAGGGGAAAATACTCCCAAGCGAATTATACAGTCCCAAACGAAATCAGTGAGCACCGCTCACAACATGGGGAAAATGACTACAAACAGTCTGTGCATGGGGGGAGCTTGCACCAGACCTGAAATGTAAAGAAGACTGCAATAATCACAACGTAAGGGAGACCACAGCAACTCGAAGTCAGCGTGTGAGGTAGGTATCTGCCCACACTATCCACAGAATCCGTAGAGGAGAACAGCGTGAGTAAAACCAGGTAAACTCCTGTGCATGAGAATAATCAACAGGCAACGGTTCCCGCGTGAGGACGAACAGCTCCCAGCTTGTGCGTGGATGAACAGACAATGGATAGATGCGAGTAGGGAGTGCATGAGCGTTTCATCACTGTAGTGGGGAGAGTGGAATTCCTGTGGGAGTACAACCAGGTAAATCCTGTGCGTGGAGGTGAACAGACAATGGAGAGAATGCGCAGTGGAGTGAAATGCAATTGTGAGTCCCCTAGAGTGATGGCAGTGGTTTTCCCTTTGTGACTGTGAAGTCAACCATGGGTGGAGTGTGCGTGTAGGCAAGGACTGAAAGTCCTGCCACCCCACTCCCAAAAACCATAACTGCCTCAACCACCACCAGCAATTCTTAATGGGGGTGGTTGGGTAAGACAAGGTGGTGACACATGGGTTTTTCCCTCATGGCTCAAGGTTTGACATTTCCCCCACCCTTATCCTTGTGAAAATCATGCCCCTTCTCAATTTAGTTGCCGTGAGCGTAGCTGGTCGGGTTCATTTAATTAAATATGCTTATTTACATGATGGCAACTCAATATGTATGCCGCATGCCCCGATATACCATCGGTGACAATTTCAACCCGAAACATAGCATAACCAATCAATGGTGGGGCCTTGGCCTTTAGCTCCGCACCATGATCATTACAATATATACATCATGTACATTTAATGCAACGGGGTCAAAACCAGGGTGTTACAACCATTATGCATACATACTCTATGATGAACACACAAAAAAATATTAAATAAACATAAGCAACAAAGACAACAAAATACTCCAAAGATGGCTTCAAAAAGAGTATCTGTAAATTTGAGAAACTCTGAAACTGTGATCAAGAACACACTCCAAAGAGGGCCACTAAAATCCTTTAAAAATTTGCCCTATCTCTTGAAATTGTGCCAATAAGAATATTTTTTTGATGTTAGGTTTGAAAATTTTATATCGAGCACATATTTATATAATATAATGTATTAGGGACATTAGGAGTTTTGAGGAGTTTATTTGCACATTAGCTAGACTCCTAGATGCCAAATGCAATTAGACTAAGCCACAAGTCATTAGAGTTGAAGTTAAGCTAATAGACCTAATAGTTGTACGTAATAGTTATCCAATATAATAGTGATTAGACTTGAAGATAAGTTAATAGTTCTAAAATCATTGGAGTTAAGCTAATAGTTGTATCTAATAGTTATCCAATATAACTTTGATTAGAGTTGAAGTTAAACTAATAGTTACATAATCATTGGAGTTAAGCTAATAGTTGTATCTAATAATCCAATAGTTCAAAATTATTTTTAGTTTTTAGAACTATCACTAATTGTAATTATCACAAGTTTATTTTGAGGTGGACTACCATCTATTATTTTTCATCTATAACAATTATATCTTAGAATTCTGGGGTGGACTACCATCTATTATTTTTCATCTATGGAAGGGAATCAGACAAGTATATTGTGCATATTGATTCTATGGGTGTGGTTCAAAATTCATAATTGAAAATTATAAAAAAAATAAAAAATAGCTCATGTGATAACTGCAATTTATGGTAGTTGGAAATAAAAAAATAAAAAATAAAAAATAGCTTATGTGATAAGTGAACTTAATGGCAATGTGTAGTCCATGTGAGAGTGGAACTCCATCTAACACCTAGAGGTCTAGCTAATGTGCACAAATTTTAGTCAAACTACAATTTACAAGTGGGAGTTGAAGTAATGTGGAGTTCATGTTACACTCTAATTCCTAATAAACTTCTCTGAACTCCTAATAAATTCATCTGAACTCATGTGATAACTTCACTTAGTGGCATGATAATGTGTAGTTCATGTGACAGTCAAAATCCATGTGGGAGTTAGGAGTCAAGTTAATGCCCATAAAGATTAGTCAAACTCCATTTAGAAGCTAGGAGTTGAGATAACGCAGAGGTGTTATATTAACGACAATAGCTTTGTATTAACATTTAAATTAATTATTAGATACAACTATTAGCTTAATCCCAATGATGATGCACATATGAGCTTAATTTCAACTATGAGCTTAACAACCATAAATTAAGTGGTTGTTATATTAGATTAACTATTAGATACAAGTAATTGACACATTCTTTAGCGGAAAAAAATGATCAATATGCCAAATATATGTGTTCTATGTTATTCATAATATGAATACTATTAAAATGGATTCAAGCAAAATCAAACCCTATGCATAACAAGGCACAAATGTCTTAGTAAAAAAAATAACTTAAATTTTTTAAAATATGATTTTTCTAATTATTAATTCAACTAATAATTATAAATATTTAAATTTTCTAATAATTCTTTTTAAAATTTAATATATTAAACTAATGGTTTATTAGTTTTTGAATGAATTCCAAGGGTTTTCATGGGTCCATTGTAATTGAAATTTTGATGCATATGTAACTTCATTAATATGGTTGTCAAATTCAGGTAGAGCAAACGTTGGAGAGGGGATAAAAACTGGGTGCTCTTCGAAGGTGACATTTAAATCCAACCATGGTAAGGATTGGTGCTAGCTGGTGGTTTATCAAACCAAAAATTTCCAAACTTCATTAATATAGTTGAAACATCTCTAAACACCTTTGTTTCAAATACATTATCACAAAGCAACAACATATAATAATTTCAATTCCATTATAATTTGTATCACATCTTATCATTTTGTTTCGGTTCCATTTTCATGAAGCAACAAAGTAAAATAATTCCTTTTGTTTGGGATAGCAACTTTTCTAACTCTACACTTGAGAGAATGACAACCTAATGATATATTTTTATAAATTCGATATTTCAACTGTATACGTCAGAAAGGTTAACCTAATGATGATACCGTAATGATCTGATGATACCGTAACCTAATGATGTATTAATAAATGTAGAAATTTCAATAGATCTGCAACTGCTCATAAAATTTATCTAAATCATGAGACACAAATCTAATCTACTGCATAAATAGAAAAATCATCACACACAGAAACAACGTTCATACAAAGACAAGATATATCAAAAACGGGGAAAGCTTACTGCCCAAAACCCCATCTGCTCTGTTTTTCATTAATCAAAATGGAAGAGATTATTTACAATTGCTTCCTCTGTACACTTAAATAGTTTATAGCTGCTGTCCTCTGCCTTGGAAAGTTTCCTCCTCAATTTAATTTAGACAGAAAATTAAATTGAGTTTCTTTCTGCTAGTTTACAGCTACCGTCCTTTGCCTGGGAAAGTTTCCTCCTCAATTTAATTTAGACAGAGAATTAAATTGAGCTTCTTGCTGCTATTTTCAGCACTCCCTCTCAGCAAGAAAGGGATTATCATGGACCCCAATCCTGTCCCTGTGGAATTCAAATTTGCCTTTTGACAAGGCCTTCGTCAAAATATCTGCATCTTGTTCCTCTGTCGAGATGTACTGTAGCAATATAATCTGCCTCTGCACACAATCTCGAAGGTGGTGATACTAGATATCAATATGCTTGGAACGATCATGAAAAACTGGATTCTCAGAGAGTTTGATACAACTCTGATTGTCACAGTGAATCACTGTAGGATCCATCAACCGACCAAATAAACCAACAAGAATCTTTCTCATCCAGATAGCCTCACATGCTGCTTGACTTGCAGCCATATATTCTGCTTCTGCTGAGCTGAGTTCCACAGATCTCTGCTTCCTGCTGTACCAAGAAACTGCTGCTGACCCAACACTGAAAATTCCTCCTGATGTGCTCTTTCTGTCCGATGGACTCCCTGCCCAATCTGCATCTGTGAAGCCTTGCAACTTCACTCCCTCTGTCCGTCTGTACCAAAGACCAAACTGAGTAGTGCCTCTAAGGTATCGCAACACATGCTTTGCTTCCTTCCAATATAGTTTGGTTGGCTTAACCATGGCTTGACTAAGCTAGTTAATAGCATAACACATGTCCGGTCATGTGTTCACCAAATACATAAGTGAACCTACAAGCTGCCTGTAAGTGGTAGCATCTACTACTTCACTTGAAGTAGCATCCTCCTTCCTCCAGTTTCCTGCAAGAGGTATCTCCATGGGCTTACTCTTCTCCATGTGAAATCTTTTTAGTATCTCATTGGCATACTTGCCTTGAGAAACAAAAAGTTCTCCATCTCCTTGCCATACTTCCAAACCTAGGAAATAATGCATGAGTCCCATGTCCTTCATTTCAAATTCTCTTGCAAGATCCTCTTTGCAAGATCTGATCAACTGCTCATCACCGGTTAGAATTAAATCATCAACATATAGCACAATAATCAATAATTTACCTTCAACAACAATATGATAAAGGTTTGCATCTGCTTCACTTTTGGTGAAGCCCAACCCAGTGAAATAGTTGTCGATCTTGGTGTACCAAGCACGGGATGCTTGCTTGAGCCCATATAACGCTCGCTTGAGTCTGCACACATGTGACTCTTTGTCAAAGGTCTCAAACCCCTCCAGCTATTCAATATACACCTCTTCCTCAATCAATCCATTGAGGAATGCTGTTTTTACATCCATTTGGTGGATCTTCCACCCCATCTGCGAAGACAAAGAAATAATAGATCTAATGGAAGAGTACCTTTCTACTGGAGCAAAATTCTCCTCGTAATCAATACCTTCTACTTGAGAAAACCCCTTGGCCACAAATCTAGCCTTGTGTTTCTCGATGCTTCCGTCTGCTACATGCTTTACTTTGTAGAGCCATCTTGAACCTACCATTGATTTGTCTGCTGGTCTTGGGACCACTTCCCAAACGCTATTTCTGACAATGGAATCAAATTCCTCTACCATAGCATCAACCCATACTAGTTGCTCTACATCTTCTTTAAATGAGGGTGGCTCAGTCTCTACACTCTCGCTCACCAGAGTCATGTAGTCAGTGTACCGACTTGGTAACCTCATCTGCCTATGCTGAGATGTGGGTTGTCCCACATTCTCTCTAGCATCATGCAACAATCTATCAACTTCCCTGGTTCGCTTGCTGCCTTCTCTGGGTGTCTCTGCCTGAGTGGTTGACTCCATTTTCTGCCCCTCTATATGTGGCTGCTCCACATCTTCCTGAGGTTCTTCTTTTGGAACTAAAAGCTCCTCTTCTGATGATATCTGAAGCTCCCTCTCAAGAGAGGAATGCATAGCCTTCTCTTCATCAAATTTTACATCCCTCCTCATAACTGTTTTTCTAAGGGATGGCATGTACACAAGATAGTTATGAGGTGTTTCAGTGTACCCCACAAATATCCCCAACTCAGCTGTCGGTTCAAGCTTCTTCCTTGAATCCTTGGAAACATGATAGTAAACTAATGATCCAAAGATCCTGATGTGTGATACATCGGGCTTCTTCCTTGAAAAGGCTTCTTCTGGAGTGCGCATGCACAAAATCCGATGAGGGCTCCTATTCTGCAAATAGACTGCTGTGTTGCATGCTTCAGCCCACAGATGCAATGGCAGGCCTTGGTCATGCAACATCACCTTTGCTGCGCCCACAATACTTATGTTCTTCCTTTCAGCCACCCCATTTTGCTATGGGTTGTGGGGTGCTATCAACTCTCTTCGAATGCCTTCTTTCGCACAAAATTCTTTGAATGCATTTGACACGAACTCTCCTCCATTATCACTTCTGAGAGCCTTTACTTTCCTACCACTTTCTTTCTCAACAAATGTTTTAAATTCTACAAACTTTGAGAATGTCTGATCTTTCTTCTGCATGAAATAGATCCAACAATTTCTAGAAAAATCATCTACAAATATAACATAATACCTGTTCTTGGCAGTGGAAACTGTCGAAAAAGGTCCACAAAGATCCGAGTGGATCCTTTCCAGGACTGCATGCGCCTTGTTGTCCCGTTCATGGAAGGTGGATTTTGCATACTTTCCCAAAGTGCATCCTTTGCATACATTTTGCTGGTTCAAGGCACCTTTGGGAAGTCCAGTTGTGATTTGCTGCATGATCTTCAAGGCTCCATGGTGTAGGTGACCAAGTCTTCGATGCCAAAGCTCTCCATCATCTTGGCTCTGCACTTTTTCTGCCTTGCTAATTAATGCAGCACAATCTCCAACCTCCAACTTGTAGAGGTTCCTCACGCAGACTCCAATTTGCTTTACTTGCCCCATGGTTATGTGTCTCAGAAATGCTTTTCCCTGGCTGAATACCACATCATAACCACGATCTTCGAGCACTGCTACCAAGATCAGGTTCTTCTTCAAGCCTGACACATACATGACATCTTTGAGTCGAAAATCTGATCCTGACTCTCTATGGAAGGTTACAGTGCCTATACCGGTTGCACTGTACCACCCGTCATCGCCTAGCTCGATATTTATCTACAGATCCTTCTCCTCCATTTCACTGAAGAAATATTTGCATCCATTCATGTGAAAAGATGCACTCGAATCCAAATACCACATGGTACTCATTACTGTGCTGGCCATGCATGTAATGAGTGTGAAATCAAGCTCGAACTGTGAAGCTAGATCTTCACCTACAGCTGCAGTTTTCTTGCTGGATTTCTTCTGCAGACATCTAGTTGCATAGTGCCCAAACTCATGATAGTGGAAGCACCTCACCTTCGACAAATCTTTTTTGCAGCCATGATTAGAATCGTGCTTGGGTTGGAATTTCTTCCCTTTCCCTTTCTTCCCTTTTCCCATCAATGCAAAATTTTCCTCTTCATCAGCTTTGGATGAGGATCCATCTCTTGTGCTTCGCCTAAATTCTTCCTGCTGAAGATTAGACCATAAGCGCGACCAATCGGGTAGCTTTTCTCGACCATTTACGAAATCTTGGTAACTGTGCCAGCTCTTGGGAATACCTAGCAATGCTAGACTCACCAAATCATCTTCTGGAATAGTAAATCCAACACCACCAAGCTCATCACGGCACCATGTGAGCTTGCTCAGATACTGCGGAATAGTATCGTTCTTCTCCATCTTGATCTTTCGAAGTTTATCCTTGAGTGCCAGCTTTCTCTGGTCACTTTGATTCTGGAATAACTCTATCAATGTTTTCCACATTGCGAATGGAGAAGTCTTCCCATGGAGATTTGAGACAATATGATCTCGAACCCCCTAGAGGATAATTCTTCTTCCTTTCGCCACATCCTTCTTCCACTGAACAAGCTGGGCATCTGTTGCAGCTGGCTGTGGAATATCAGACTCGATATATTCCAACAACCCATTATCTGCAAATACTGCCTCCATGCGATCCTTCCAAGCTACGAAGTTGGAGCTTCCCTCCAAGGCAAATTCTAGCCTCGACCCGCTGAAAGCCATTTTCCAAGCTCTGTAGAGATGTTGCTGCACTGGCCTGTAGACCTGAGGAGAAACTTCGAATTCCCTGTTCTTCTGTGATTATGGCTCTGATACCATGTAGAAATTTCAATAGATTTGCAACTGCTCATAAAATTTATCTAAATCATGAGACACAAATCTAATCTACTGCATAAATAGAAAAATCATCACACACAGAAACAACGTTCATACAGAGACAAGATATATCAAAAACGGGGAAAGCTTACTGCCCAAAACTCCATCTGCTCTGTTTTTCATTAATCAAAATGGAAGAGATTATTTACAATTGCTTCCTCTGTACACTTATATAGTTTACAGCTGCTGTCCTCTGCCTTTGAAAATTTCCTCAATTTAATTTAGACAGAAAATTAAATTGAGTTTCTTTCTGCTAATTTACAGCTGTCGTCCTCTGCCTGGGAAAGTTTCCTCCTCAATTTAATTTAGACAGAGAATTAAATTGAGTTTCTTGCTACTATTTTCAACAATAAATATAAGGAAAGAGAACTATTTTTTATTATAAATAAATATAAGGAATGCGTTTTATTATAAAAATAAATCTAACGAGCGTGTATAAGAGAACTATTTTTTATTATAAATAAATATAAGGAATGCGATTGAGTACACTATTTTATTTTTATTATAAATAAATATAAGGAGATGGATTGAGTGTACTCTTGCATTTAATTATAAATAATTAAAATAAATGTAAATGCTTGGATTCAATGTAAGGATATTGAAAAAAACAATTCAAAACTTATAACATTTAAACAAAACTACGGTTTAATACACATAGTCTTACACAATAGAAGCCTAAATATATTCTTTAAAAAAAATGAGATATAGATATTCTGGAATTTAATTCTGGCATCCCTTGGCATCCCTTGTTCATAGTGAAAAAATAAACAGTTAATCTTTTGCTTTCTCACCAAATCCTAAATACCAATATAGTAATTATTTTAACTTGTAATCATACAAATTTATAAGATAGTTTGTGATCATGTTCTTTCCTTGAATTTTGAAAAGCTTAATTAAAACTTAGTTAAACTCTTGAAAATAGAAAGAAAGAGAACATGCCATGATTACATTCATCTTTGAGGGGCAGATCAGAGTGTTATTGCTCAAGGAAGGACACAGTGTTAGAGCGTACACCAGACATATACATATTAATAAAAGCGATATTTCCCTAAAAGCCCCTTTCACGAGGAAGACCGGTTTTACGCTTTCCCCGTGAGGTTGGTTTGATCACTACCACCTTAACTGGATAGAAATTTCAAACCTTGATCTTTCCCTTCATCGCTTACACTTTCCTACTGGTTTGGCAATTTGAGCCAATGCTCCCCTACTACCCTTACTACCCTTCTACTGATGTATTCCTTTGTAATTATACCATTGAACAAAGCAGAAGAAACATCCACCCTTTCCCCTTCTCAGCACATGGCAAGAAGCTGATAAACTAGTTATGTATAATGTTGCGCACTCATTGTTGGAAGCCAACGATCGAGATTATCTGTGAAGCTGCCATTGTTGGAAGCCACCACGTTTATTTAATTAGATTACTATGTTTGAAGCTGCCCATATTAATCAATGGACCGTGAATCGACCTATGTGACTTTGGAATATGTTCAAAAGGAACCGATTCAGGGTGAAATGGTTCATGTATGCCGTTGCAGTTGATTCTTTACAAGTATTAAATCCCATACGAACGGTTTTCTTTCTCTACCTTCTGCAAGATATATGTAGTAATTCGTATTCATGTGCACAGCCCATAGATGATGTCGACAGGCCCGATGCGAGTCCTCAACAAGAAGAGTCTGACCATCTATTCGAACGTTCAAGGCTTACAGTTTTGAAAAGGATATACCCTGGTTCAATTTTTGATAGAAATCTACTTTGTATGTCGCCATAATGTACGTTACCATAATATAAGTTAAGCAGTCTACCTCTTTCATCTATAAATGTCTATTGTATCAGACTGCTACAGTTTTTATAAGTTAAGCAGTCTACCTCTTTCATCCATAAATATCTTTTTTTTCAGAAGAAAAAATTTGCCTTGATATTCATAACTGAATCAAAGACATAATAACACAGCAGTCAGCATACAGTAATACATAGTACATCATGGAGTTTCGCCAGGGGGAAAAGCGAACCAAACAAATAAATGATCCCATCAGAAAGCTGATTCATCATAATGTAATCTACCAATACAGCCACATCTATCGAGCGTCAACAGGTGCTGAAATCACAATCCAAAAGAGATCTCTCATACTTAATCAATGAACAGATATGATGGAAAAAGTAGCATCATATAAACAACCTCAGTAAAGCTGAAAAGTATCATGTGAGACTAAATGATTCTCAATAAATTCCATAAAACTGCCAATGCCCTGAGGATGAGAGAGCGCAATTTTAGAGAGACGGTCAACCAACCGATTGTGCTCTCGATAGATGTGGGCGAATGACAGGTCATGAAAGGCGGCCAAAAGGTTTTTTGTCTCCCTACACCAATGGATAAGATCAGGTGGGGAGAGATCAGCTGATCCACGTACCCAATTGATGATTACTTGTGAATCACCGAAAACTTGGGTAAGCGGGATCCCCATAATATGGGAGGTTTGGAGAAGTGGCCAAAGACTGAGCAATTCAGCCTTCATGTTGGTGCCATGTCCGACCCCCAGCGAGAACTCCAATCGGTGCGAATCATTAATAAAAATACAAAAACCAGCACCAGCTGTCATAGATTTGGATGCACCATCCATAAAGCCACATGGATAGGAAAAAACAGGTGCCATTCCAATAACTCTATCACGCCTTCTCTGTTTGACAGCACAAGGTGGTAAGCTGCTGACAGTAGTTATAACCTGCTGTATAATGGCGTATACAGACCTTTTCTCACCATAAAAAATGCAACGGTTGCGTGCTTTCCATATTATCCACATGATATAGAATGGAAGATAATACCATGGCGAATCCCTGTGCATGTTTTTGGTCCAATTATTAATCATTACCTCAACAGATACAGCAGGTGTGATTGCACCCAAATGAAGAATGTCACATACATGAACAGCAACAGCCCTCCAAACACTACAGAAAGTAAATAGATGAGTGACAGATTCATCATTAGTGCCACATAGAACGCAAATCCCAGGCCCGTGAAAACCTTTTTTTTGCAGATTGACCCACGTAAGTATTTTATCACAAATAGTGAGCCAAATGAAGCATGATATCTTGCTGGGAACAGTCCTATTCCAAAGGATAGAGTCAATGGAAGAAATAGGAGGAGTGGGGTGAGCCCCAACTAAATAATCATAAGCAGCACAAGCTGTAGGGGTGCCATGAGAGTCTTTATGAATCCATGTGAGTGTATCAGGTCGGTCAGAAAGGTGTATACCTACGCCGTATAATTCATGAATGAAATTGTTCCAAATATCATAGTATACTCCCCCAAGGTTGAGATCTTCAGCAGACAGCCAATAGTTCATAGCAGGTAAGAGAGTGTTTCGGGCCTGTGCAAGGGTACATATGTCCAAGTCTTCCATATAGGTTCTCAGATCCTCAGGCATATGAGGAGAATTAATACCAATAATGGGATCGATGCCTAGGAGGATATTATTACCATCTCCCACTTTCCAGGTCAAGCATGATCCCAGCCACGGGAGAACCTGTACAAATCCCCTCCAGAATAATGATGATCTGCGAGTACTAAAATTCTTCTGCCTGAGCCAATCAATAGTAGGAATGCCATTCAAATATTTAGAGTGAATAACAGCTGACCAAAGACCATCAGAATGTAGTATTCGCCAAAGATTGTTGAGGCGCAATGATATATTGAACCAGAAAAGGTTTTTTATGCCCCATCCTCCACATTTTTTAGGCCAGGAAAGGTCATTCCAGTTGGCTAGATGAAATTTCTTTTTAATATCCGAGGAGCCCCAGAGAAAGCTGAACATAAGTCTTCTGAGCTTCCGAAGGACAGCAGCTGGGAGAGGTGCCAGACTCATCCAATAAACCGGAATGCTAAATAAAACAGAGTTTATAAGTACCAATCTGCCCCCAAGTGAAAGATATCTGTAGGTCCAGTGACAGATCCTTTTCTCCACTTTTTGTATAAGCCAATTCCAGTCACGGATCCTGTATCCAATGGGTTTTAAGAAAAAACCAAGGTAATTGATCCCCATATGAAGAGGCTGCATTTTGTAGGGAATGACAGCTGAAAGTGTATTATAACCAGCCTCATCCAAATTGCAGTATAGGAAACATGATTTGTCAACATTAATCAACATGCCAGAAGCTTTGCAGAATTTTTCCAATATAACCTCAAAAGCAGTCCAATCCAGTAATGTGCCAGAACCCAATAATATCACATCATCAACGAAAAGGAGGTGGGTAAGAGTAAGTGTGGGAGAGATATGTATGCCCCTGATCAGTCCATTGTCCCTGGCATCCCGAATAAGCAAGCTAAGGCCCTCAATGACAAGTATGAAGAGGAGGGGTGATAAAGGACAGCCTTGACGAATACCACGTGAGGCAGGAAAGAAAGATGAGGGTGTACCATTGACCAGGACCGCAAAATTTACAGTAGTAATGCAACCCATAATCCAGTTCACTGTGAGGAGGGGGACACCAATTTGGATCAAGATAAATCAGATGAAAGTCCAATCCACCCGGTCAAATGCCTTCGTTAGGTCAAGCTTAAGGACAAAGGCAGAATGTTTTTTAGTGTGGATGGAATGAAGTACCTCCTGAAGGATACCAAAGGGCTCAGAAATTTGGCGGTCTTTAAGGAATCCATACTGTTCCTGTGATATGCCGGTGTCAAGAAAGGGTTTGAGTCTTCTAGCAATGACTTTTGCAATGAGCTTATAGAGGAGGTTGCAGAGGGAGATAGGTCTAAAATCGGCAAAGATCAGAGGCTTGTCCTTTTTGGGTATGAGAGTCAGGAAGGTGGAGTTAAGGGAAGGGGGAATATAACCAGAGGTTCTAGTTTGATCAACAGCCTTGAGAAGAGAAGGGCCCAGGAGATCAAAGAAATGTAAATAAAATTCAACAGGCTAGCCGTCCGGACCCGGGCTACGGTCTCTTTTAAAAGCTTTAAGAGAGAGTTCCAATTCAGTGAGACAAACAGGCCGAGTAAGGTGGGATGACTGATCAGGTGGGATAAGGTGGGGAAAGAGAGATATGACCTCCAGCTGGTGATCAAGACAGGTAGAGCCATCATCTGAGAAGATGGCTGCAAAATGGGCCTTTCCAAGAGCCTTGAGTGAGTCCACATCCTCAATCTGAACACCATCAGGTCCTTCAAGGGACCAAATAGAATTTTGTAATCTTCTGCCAGATGCAAATGTATGGAAAAACTTGGTGTTTGCATCACCTTGCAATGCCCATTTAATTCTGCTTTTTAAATGCCAGGTAAGAAGGATGTGGTCAGAGATCCTTTTCTTTTCAGCCTTTAGCTGTGAAAGCCTAGCAAGTTGATCATGTGAAAGAATACCATTAGTGGGACCGGCCAGAATGGATTCAATAGCTGCTTCCAATGTTGTAATGGAGCAGTTCATAAAATCAGATTTATTCTTAGTCCAAGATTTAGTGGCATCCTTGAGCTTGCGGAGGGTGTGGCACATAACTTCAATGTCAACAAAGAGATCAGCTGTGAATGATGGGGACCACTCCTTATTAAACCAGTCAAGGAAGTCAGAGTCCTCAAGCCATGCTCGATTGAATTTAAAGGGATAGTTAAATGGGCCCTTAATGTCTCCCCATTCAAAACAGATAGGAAAGTGGTCAGATAGGTCCACACATTTGATCCAAGACTTATAGACCCCCAAGGAGGGAAGGAGGGTGCTAGAAATAAGGAACCGGTCCAAGCGCTTACTGATGCCCTCAGTCCCAGCTCTACCATTGCGCCACGTAGGACCTGAAATGAGAGGGGACACATCTACAAGCCCTGCAGAATAAAAAAGGGAGGTAAAGTGGGAGGAGAGAGGGTCTGATGTGGCTTTTTCTCCCCAGACTTCAGTAGAGTGAAGAGTGAGGTTGAGATCACCACCAATCACAAGTGAAGGTAAATGCAGAAGGCCACCAATGAGGGCTTTGTCCCAGAACAGCACACGGTCACGATATGGGCCATAGACATTAAGAATGTGGAGGGGATCGGACAGTCCTCGAATAGAAGCCTGTAAAAGAATACCCGCACAAGTTTTCAGACTGCTACAGTTTTCAGAATCATGACACTGCTACAGTTTTCAGAATCATGACAGTAGTCCAAAAATTCAAATGCATTGATAGAGCAGGTTTTGAGTTCCATTAAACAACATTGGTGATCTTCCTAAAATTGGTGATCTTCCTCGTTATGTTTTTGAGTTCCATTAAAAAACATTTCATACCATGATTAATACTACTATTAAGAGGACGTAAACAGAAACATAAAATTTTGAATTTTTTTTTCTTTCAGTAACTGTATAACCAGAACAAAAGTGTTTTAAACAGCTTCTGGGATTCATAAAATATTAAATTGGAGGTTTATTTTTCCATCTATATATCATACATCATGTAGCATTTCAATGTTTCAAATTTAGTTAAATCTATCTAAAACAATATTAGATAAAATGATATTTGATCATAGGTCCTCAATCTTAATATACATTGATTTCCTAGATATCTATAGATATACAATAAAATTTTAGATCTCATCATTATGCATACATACTCTATGATGAACAAATAGAAAAAATATTAAATAAACATAAGCAACAAAGACAATAAAATACTACAAAGATGGCTTCAAAAACAGTATCTGTGAGTTAAAGAAATTGTGAAACTGTGATCAAGAACACACTCCAAAGAGGGCCACTAAAATCCATTAAAACTTTGCCTTATCTCTTGAAATTGTGCCAATACTAATATTTTTTTGATGTTAGTTTTGAAAATTTTATATCCACCACATATTTATATAATATAAAGTATTAGGGACATTACGAGTTTATTAGGAGTTTTGAGGAGTTTATTTGCACATTAGCTAGACTCCTAGATGCCAAATGCAATTAGACTAAGCCACAAGTCATTAGAGTTGAAGTTAAGCTCATAGTTGTAAAATCATTGGACTTAACCTAATAGTTGTACTTAATAGTTATACAATATAACACTGATTAGACTTGAAACTAGGTTAATAGTTCTAAAATCATTGGACTTAAGCTAATAGCTGTATCTAATAGTTAAGATAATAGTTATCCAATATAACTCTTATTAGAGTTGAAGTTAAACTAATAATTACAGAATCATTGAAGTTAAGCTAATAGTTGTATCTAATAATCTAATAGTTCAAAATTATTTTTAGTTTTTAGAACTATCACTAATTGTAATTATCACAAGTTTATTAAGTTATTTTTTTTGAAATTATTAATTATTAATTTTGGACCATGCCCATAGAATCAATCTAGACAATACACTTCTCTCATTCTAGTTTAATCTTGGACAGTACAATTGTCTCATTCTAGTGGGTAGAAGAAAAAACATAAATGGTAGTCCACTCCAAAAGTCTAACATATACATGTCCATCAAGTTAAAAATATAAATAAAATCCAATAGAGAAAAATAAAAATATTAATAAAGCTCCTTATTGGTTCTTTCTGAGTAAAGCTCATGGTCTTTTCTCAGTCAATCTCAATCCCAACTCATTTTCAAAACAAATCCATGTCACCATCCAGTGTAGG
>LPNX010683105.1:0-61197 GCA_001517045.1 Pseudotsuga menziesii | reverse complement strand
CCCCGCCGGCGACGTAGACAAGTCCATTGGAAGAAGAGACAGAGCAGGCAAAGTAGGATCGAGGTGTAGGCATGTCAGCTCCGCGTCTCCAACTCGAGGATTGAAAGTCATAAATGTATACAGTACTCTTCATTGTATACGCTCCGGTTAAGAGAACCAGCTTCCCATTCACACCAACGCAGTGAGACCGTGATGATAATCCAGTAAAGTGGGGATCATCAATGGGAGGCAGCTTTCTCCAGGTCCCATTCACAGGGTCATATATCGATATGACAAAGACGAAGAGGCCTTGGAATCTTTGTGAATTATTCGCGACGGCCTTGGGAACTCTTTGAATGAAACATATGAGCTGCTCGCTCTTACCAGATATCTTTCTGTCCCCGTAGAATTGAGGGCGATTCACAATACCCTCCCAGCTTTTGCACACAGCTTTTAGGTTATCGTGTGATGTGTAGTGCACTCCCTGCAAACACTTTCGAACGAGATCGCCTGGCAGTACCTCCATTGTTGCACCGTGCAGTTCAAATACACCTATCTTATGACAGAGGTTTACCCAAAGCTTTTCTACGGATCTAGCCAGTCATTTGATGCATTTGAAAATATGAAGGTAGAATTATATATAATGTGTAGACTTGGGACATGATTCGTAGCAACCTAATTTTAAGCCGAAGAAAAAGGAGCTTGGTTTTATTTTAAAGAAGTTGTTTATACCTTTACCTTATTTTAAGCGGAAGAAAAAGTAACTTAGTTGTATTTTAAAGAACTTTAAACTGAAAATGCGATGATCTTAATTTACAATATTAATTAAGAATTTGAAATATATTATTGTTTTTATTTCCAATTGATATTTAATAAAGATTTGATTAATTTATACCTTGATATCTCAAGATTAACAGAAATTTTGACTCCTCCATACTTTGAGATGGCAATGTTTTGGTGTAACATGGGTCCTCTTTCCAATAAGGTCCCTCACTCCACTTTTACTCTTTCCTATTTATGTAAAAAAAAAAAAAATTATTTAAAATTTAATAAACATATTATTTATTTTTAAAAGAATTAATTTTTATTTTAAGATTTATGTAATTTAATAAAATTTTAAAAATGAATTGAATTTTGTTGATAAAAATAATTTAGTTAAGAAGTGGACAAAAATTAGCCAAAAGGATGGCTCAATTTGGAGAAGTAATACCTTATTATCATTGTTTTTGGATTTTCATTTTGATAAGTAATGTCATAGTATTTCTTTTTTTTTCCAAACTTTTGATATCTTAAAATGGACGGAAACCCTTAAGCTCGATGTTCTACTGGATGTTCTACCGTCAAGTTTAAATTAATTTACTCCTATAACAAAAACAAATCATTGAAAAATCTATTTATTCATCAATATCTAAATACTTAATGTTAATTTGATTAATATATAAATTTGACTATATATTTGAGTGGTCAATGCTTTGACATGATAATGTTTGACTAGCCAATACTTTGACATGACAATGTTTGGTGTAACATGGGTCGTCTTTCCAACAAGGGGTCACTAGTCCACTTTTACTCTTTCTTATTTATGGAAAAAATAAATTATTTAAAATTATATAAAATATTATTTAAATGATTGAAAATT
Source organism: Pseudotsuga menziesii (assembly GCA_001517045.1). Lineage (NCBI taxonomy): Eukaryota > Viridiplantae > Streptophyta > Pinopsida > Pinales > Pinaceae > Pseudotsuga > Pseudotsuga menziesii. Next base: position 59,579 of record LPNX010683105.1, on the reverse strand, counting down.
GTATCAAATATTTTATTAAAGTTATTTAGTTACATTTGATTAGATTAATTAGTGGAGATGTTTTTTAATTTGAAAAGAAAATTATATAGTTATAATTTGGTGACCGGGCCTTATTTTTAAGAGGGTTACTTTTCATTTTAAGATTGATCTAATTTAACAAAATTTTAGAAATATGTTGATAAAAATAATTTAGTTAAGAAGTAGAAAAAAATTAGCGAGAGGGTTAGCTCAGTTGAGTAGAGCCTAAGTCCTAATTTTTAGTTGTTGGAGAAGGAATATCTTAATGTCATTACCTTTTTATCTTCATTGTGGCAAGTAATGTCTTACCATTTCTTCTTTTTTTCAAAATTGTAATCTCTTAAAATGGACGAAAACACTTAAAATGGACGAAAACACTTAATTAGCTTCAAGTACTATTGTAGAGTTTACATTAATTTACTCCCATAAAAATTAATCTCTTAAAATGGACGAAAACCATTAATTAGCTTCAAGTATTATTGTAAAGTTTACATTAATTTACTCCCATAAAAATTAGAACCATTGAAAAATTAAGTTTATCTAATAAAGGCAAGTGGATAATACATTAATTATGTTTTAAAGCCCTTTATTACAACCCTTTATTACTTTTATATTTTTTTATTTTCAAGAAAGCAATTAGAAGAGTAATTTGAAACCGTCAAAATGTACCCATTTTTCTTTTTATTCTTCTTTTTAACCTCTTGTGAGTACTTTGAACAAGGTGTTTGGTCCCTTATTCCTAGGGGAAATCAATAAGTAGGAAATATTATAGCAACTTAGTTCAAATTGTGGGAGTTAATATTCCATGGGAACAATATAATATATATTAGAGTGGTTATGTTTATGTATCTAGGGGATAAATACGACGTTTGGGGATTTGAATAAGTACTCTCTCTATGAATTTGGCCTAATCCAATTATGTGTGAAGACATACTAGTGTTTGAATAAAAATTATTTGTGTGAATGTGTGTGAATTAAATTATATTTGGAATCATAGTGGTGATTGAATAGGCATAATATATGAATGCATGTTGTGTAATTGGAATGACTATGCATGAATTTTACATGTTTTTACGGAGTTGTTTCCTGTATAGAATTTTTTTACGAAGGTTTTATGTCTCACACTTTAAGGTTTGTAAGGGTTATAAGAGTTGTGCCATATAATCATGACAAGGATAAAATTAACAAGGGGTATCAAAAATGGCATGGAAAACATGGATACCTACAATATGATATTTTTAAATTGTAAAGGTGTATTGGGAAGGGGGTTCAAAAATAAGAATTTTTTTAGGTGTTCATTAATATTTAGTGAAATTAAGGTCATTCTTTAATATCCTATGAACTCCCATGATATGTCATAGGTTCACAAAGTTAACCCCCGATATTATACCCAACTATCTCCCTTAGGGAGAAAATCCATATATCCATATCTTCTCATCTATTACCTAATGAAGGAATGGATTCCCAAATGAACACTTGTTGCAAAGTGATCTAATTGTAATAATCAACGTTACTCAAAATTTTCCATCCTTTTTCTTTTGATTTGGTCCCAATTTTATGAAGGCTACCTTAAACAGTTATTCATACATTGGTTGAGTACAAACATGATGAAAGAAATCACGTAAGAGTATTTCATTCTCCAATCAAAATGAAATGCATTCATCATACCTTGAACACTTTCAATGTCAATTTCATTATCAATATTTGATGGATACTAATCTTCCAAGGCTAGTATCTTAGTATAAATTTTGTAAATAAATAATTTATTTCATTTAGTTATGAAGTTGCATAGGTGCTTATCTTTGGAATATGAAAATAAAAAATATCACCTTAGTCTTGCATAAATAACTCTTTCTCATCCAATAAAATTGAATCCAGGAGCTATCCTATTAGTGGTATCAAAACTTGATGAGTTTATTCCCTAACTCCTAGTCTATTAGCATGCATTGTTGTACCAAAATTGGCTTTGGTATCTTTCTCCAACTATTCTCCCCACCCTCATTCGCGGAATATTATTTTTTCCTACTGCTATATATACTTGTTTGCAAGCCCTCATATATGAGAAATAAAGGGTTGGTGCAAGTTAATGAGGGTCTCTTTTGATGTGTTAGATGTGAGAAAACTAAAAAAATGGGCATTCATACACTTACATCGATATTTTGGGATACTTACAAAATGAATCTTGCTTTGAGTAGAAAAGACGAACTATAAGAAATTGAATTGTGTTTCCGAATATATAAATTTTATCTATTGAAAATGTTCATAACTACTTCAATTTTTATATTTTCTAATAGGTACATTTTTTTTTTTTTTTTGGGGGGGGGGATTATAAGGTATATATGTCTTTGTGGGTGCATCCTTTGAGTGCTTAAGTGACAAAGTCAATCTTAAAAAGCTACTATACATACAGAGAACAGATAGTACGAATGCAACACTATTTTTCCAAAATAAATTTAATAATTTATAATTTTTTTAGTTATCTAAGTGACCAAACCTTGAAAACAATATGCCAAGTGTAGGTGTAGTTTTTGAAGGTGTTAATTTAATTATCACAGAACAAATTTTTTATAGCATGTAGAGTTTATTGTTTAGTAGTGCAACATACAATCTTTTTCAAATGCATGAGAAATGAAAAAGCCATGAAAAAAAATTAACATTGTGTTTTTTGAGTTAAGGAGTAATGACACAAGAAAAATGGAAGAAAATAGAGAACAACTAATATATTTTTTTTAATTACATATTTGTAATCTCTAAAAATAATGCTATCTAGGTTTAAAACTTCATAAAAAATGATTGTGTGTAACATACTATGACAAGTGGTAAAACACATGCAGACTGAGAAAATGGGTGAGATGCCCAATTAGTTATAGTTTACCATATTCCATAGCATAGGTTTGGTTAAATTGAGGCTAACTATAAAGCAAACACATGGGAAGAGGGATGACACCGCAACACGTGATAATGATTAGAGTTAGTGTTAATAAACAAAAGTGTTCTTCTTTTAAATTCAAGTTTCTTCTTCGCGCCAAAACAAAATGGTGGAAAAAAAAACACGCGCATGATATAGAACTAGAAAACGTGCATACGATTCTTATCAATAAAGGGGGTGTGGTTAATCACGTCTGAAGGTGGATTATGAGAGACAAAGATAGAGAGAGGTTTAGGGGTATGGGGAGTAGATGATGGATAGAGAAAGGGGGGATTTAAGGGTGGGCTAAGCATGAGAGAGATAGAGAGAGGGAGATTTGTTAGGGGGATAGAGAGAGAGAGGGGGGGTGTTATGGTTTTATATGTAGAAAGAGAGGGTGTTAGAGGAAGAGAGAGAGGGGTGTGTTAGGATGTTAGGGGTAGGTGGAGTAGAGGAGAGAGAGTGTGTTAGGATTTATAATCGTCCCTTGTCCAAACTGTCTATTAGATTATATTTTCCTAACTTAGGAGTCATTTAGTTATTATTAAGTCAATTAATACAATTGGGTCCACTTGGCCTAATGGGGTCACATGTACTAGTCATTAGAGTGTGGTGAACACTGAGAGAGGATAACTAGAACTGTCTGCACCTTCATTCATTAGTTTAGGTGCCTCCTATATGAATCCCTACGTTTTAGGAGCCACTCGGAGTGTCGGCACCAGCCTCCTTTAGTTGTTGGCAGTTGGTAACTAGTCAAGCTTAGCTATGCTTCATATACATTTAGTTAGATACCCTCTAGTTTAGTTAGCACCAGTTATGCATGGCTGCATGTGGGAAGGCGCTATTTCTCACCTACTTCTCACTTACCATTGCAGTTAGACTAGTTTGATTGATTGTAACTAATTGAGAGACTAGATTAGACGTCTGGACTTATCCTTTTGGACTCCGATAGTAATTTAGAAACTTCTAGTTAGCCATGCAGTCAATCCTGATTTGGTAGATTCGAATTCATCCCTAATGATTTGAATTAGCCTTTATGTAACATTGTTTTATACTGGTGGGATTAATGAAGTTTATACTGTAATTAACTGAGCAATTCTTGTTTGTTTCTGTGAAAATTGTTTTTTTTAGTGTGTATTATTCATTCCCTTTCACTACAAATAATTGAGAATCTCATAGCACTCATTGCTTGAAGATCAATGGAATATTAATTCTAACATGGTATTAGAGCCATCTCATGCAAGCTTCAAGTCTGTCTTCTCTCCATTGTACACCAAAAGAAGCTGGGTTTCCACATAAGTCCCGAAATCTTTGCATTGCTAACTAGGGTAATTTTTAGGGGAAATTTTTTTCCAATTCACTATTTTTGGGGTTTTTTTCAAAAAATAAATTCATTATTTGGTCATTTTAGTGTCTAATATTGCCTATATTTACATAGAATATGTTTTTTTATCATAATATTCACCAAAATTTACACATTTCAGTGTTAATTTTATGCTTCCTATTTAATATTCTCTTACCTATCTATAAACATGTTTGTTTAAATCCAAAACAATCTCCTAGAATACTATACTTAAGTATAATATTAGAATCCTTAAAAAATACCTTGTTGCTAACTCTGGATTCGTCCAAAGAAGTCTCAATGGGCGTGACGAACTCTAAGAAAGTGTATATGTCGAGAGGGAAGGCTAGATTCTGACAAGTGCAAATTGGTTTTGTTTTTGCAATGTTACCTTGTAGGTGCTAGGTAGCTTGAGTGAAGATATTGTCTCACCAGCAGGAGAATTATGGATTCTCAACCTTCCAAACCTCGGATCCTAACACCATTCAATTATATTGATTGGAGGGAAGATATACATGTTTCATTATGCAACAAGGCCTTCTTCGAGATAATACTGGCAAGGGAGGTTGATTCCCATCATTCAGCTGAGAAAAAAAGTTCCTGAACTACTTAGATGAAGCTTTTGGTTATCTATGTACTCACATATCTAGAGAACTCCAATTTCACCTTCATGGTTTGAGGATTCCCAAGGAAGCTTTGGACAAGCTTGAAGTCTTGTTTGGAAAGAAAGATGAGATTCAGGGACATATTTTGGAGAACGAGTTGATAGCCTTACATCCCAACAGTTTTGAGACCATACAACAATTCTTTACAAAATTCAAGTTTCTTGTACTTCAATGTAGACAATGCGGAATAGAAAGAAAGGAGGAGCAACATGTGCTCTCCATACTTAGCAAACTAGGTATCGAGTATTACGTATTTGTCTCTATCTTCCATTCGAGAAGAGATTCCATTCCCAATTATAATATTTCGTCACTTGATTCCTTTACCGAGTGCTTATTACAGGAGCAAGAGAAGTTGGTCCAGATGCGAGTCATCCAAACTTCCAAAAAATAAGCTCTCCTAGTGAGAGACTCGACCAAAGAGAAATCCAAAGGGATACCTAAGGGGAAGGAGCCTAAAGCATTTGATTCAAATCCTAAATAGAATCAGAAGACATGTGAAGGATATTCAGGCTCCAAGAAGAAGAATAAGTTTGGAAACACTAGATGTTCATACTGTCAAGGAGGATTTCATCAAGAAAGCGAGTGCATGAAGAATACCCTCGATGAGTTGAAAAATATCCTTATACAGACCAATATTTCCCTTCCACAAGGTGACGATATGTTTGATGATGGAGAGTAGACTGAAGAACATGAGATATTCCATGCCTTGAATGTAGTCCTCACTCCATCAAAGGATTATTTGATAGATTCTAGATCATCCAACCACATGATTACCTCTAGGGAATCATTCACCACTTTCACTCTATCATGAGGAACAAGCACTCGTATCGGATATGAGTACCCAATCCCAACTGTCGAGAGACGTTCAATTAAAATACAACATGATGATTTGATTCCCTCTCCTACATCAAAGAAAATTGTTGAAGAGAAAAGAGAAGCAGAATCTTCCACACAGTCAATTCGAATTGAAGAAAGTCTCCTTAGAGTGACTCCTTCTCCCGCTTCTCCAGAATTTTATGAGATCTCTGATATATCATCTTCTCACATGGTTGATCTAGAAGAAGACATTTGAATATATATTATTTAATAAAAATTCTCCTCGTATACCATGCAAAAATTCTATAATGTTTCTTCTATTTTAAATTATGTGCATAGTTTACCGGTGATTGTTTCAAAAAATGAAGAGGAATTTGATTTCTCTATCACTAATGATGTTTCTAGTGTGTACATAAGTAATAACATGGATATTTTGGAAATAATATCATATTGATTGAGTGATCCATTTCCTCTCATTGATCTAGATCTTCCAACAAATTCCTACATGATTGCATGCACCAATACTTAGGGTTTTGAAGAAGGACAAAATTGTGCATCTACTAGCTTGGTGGAGCACACTATTGGATCTGATATGAAACTATTTGGATCTGATATGATCTTATATGGATCTGATCTGATATTTTTTGGTTTAGATTTTTAGTTTCAAGAGATTTCATTAATTCCTGTAGCTTCTCTCATCAATTTTGGTTTGAAAAAACAAGTACCGCAAGCCTCCTTCAAAATTGTTGTTGGGGATTTGATATCATTCCACAGTCTTGGATCTGATATGAACTTATTTGGATCTGATATGATATTATTTGGATATGATATGATATTATTTGGTTCAAGTTTTAAGTTCCAAGAGCCTTCAGTCATGCTTGTATATGGTCTAATCAATTCTGCTGTGACAAATCAAGTACCACAAGTCTCCTTCAAAATTGCTACTAGGGATTTGATGTTAGTTTTGTCTTATGAGTTTGCTGATATTGTATTTTGTGAATCATTGGTTATTTTTGAAGCTATATCAGATTATGGAGTTCAGTCATTCTCTCTCCATGGTCCCAGGGATTCTCTACCTATCTATTTGATTACATACTCATCTCCTCACGCAACTAGTAAAGATGGAGACATTCTGCATTCGCCTGAACACTTTATCCTAACAACTGGGGATGATTTTACCTCACATGGTTTGATGTTCAATGCTGAAATATATCATTTTCTTGGGTGTTTCTCACATGGTTCAAATTGTCAAGCACATTTTCTCTCTCATTAGTTTATTTTAGTTTCCCTACATGGGTCTAATTTTCATCTAGCAGTTGTATATATTTCTGATTTAGTTGAACATATCCTTGTTATTCCAAAGAGGAATATTCCTCCAAAAACAATAATTTAGTTTGGATTTAGAGGTTCACATGCATAGATGCAGCATGTTGCTGCACAGAAGAACCATAATACTACTCTGTTGTTGTATAGTGCTGCAAATTGCAGCAAAACATTTTGCAAGTTTTAAACTTGTTTTTCCTGATTCACTACTTATTTTGAGCGGGGGGGTTTTCCATGAGGTTTTCCCCTATTTCCTCGGTTTATTAAGAAACATTTTTTTTATCTTTTAGATTGTATATGGTTGACTTTTCGACTTATTTCCAGGGCCCACAGTTGTCCAAGTTAGGATTCATGAGGGGTGTTAGGATTTATAATCCTCCCTTGTCTAAACTATCTATTAGATTATATTTGCATAACTTAGGAGTCATTTAGTTAATATTAGGTCCACTAGTACCATTGGGTCCACTTGAACTAACGGGTTCACATGTACTAGTCACTAGAGTGTGGGGAACACTGATAGAGGCTAGCTATAACTAATTGCACCGTCATGCATCAGTTTAGGTGCCTCCTAGACCAAACCTTAAATTTTAGGTCGTTGGTACTATTGGCACCAACCTCCTTTAGGTGTTGGAAGTTGGTAACTAGTCAAGCTTACTTATTCTTTAGTTACATTCAGTTAGATATTCTCCAGTTCATTTAGCACCATTTATGCATGGCTGCATATGCAAAGGTGCCAGTTATCACCTACTTATCACCTACCACTGTAGTTAGAATCGTTTGATTGATTGTAATTGATTGAGAGACCGGATTAGACATCTGGAGTTACCCTATTGAACTCCAATAGTGATTTCAACACTTCTATTTATCCATGCAGTCAACCTTGAGTTGGTAGATTAAAATTCATCCCTATGATTTGAATTCTCCTTTATGTAGCATTGTTGTATACTGCTGGGATTAATGAAGTTTATAATGTAATTATCTAAGCAATTCTTGTTTGTTTCCTATGAGATTTGTTTTGTTCAGTGGGTATTATTCATTATGTTTCATACAAATACTTAAGAATCTAATAGCACTCATTTTTTGGAGATCAATGGCATATTAATTCTAAAAAAGAGAGGCAGTGGGTGGGTGTTAGGAAGATGAGGGGAGAGAGACAAAGAATAGGGGGGTTAGTGATAGGGGAAAGCGTAGGGATGTGTACATGTGTTATATATATATATATATATATATAGAGCGAGAGAGAGAGAGAGAGATGGGGGGTAGGTGTAGATGAAGGAGTAGGGAAGTGAGAGAGAGTGAAATAGGGAGTTAGTAATAGCTAGGAAGAAGAGGGGAGAGAGAGGGAGTTAATAATGTTTTTTTTTCATACCTTTTTTTATGAAATGAATTTATAATCATAGTTCCTTACTTGTGCACACTCATCATAATTAAAAACCGAGGTTTCAAGGAAATTAATGACAGTTTTATTTTGATTAAGAAATAAACTATAACAATTTAACGCTTTGTGACCGGAAGTTGCATTCATGTCATCTAATGATTACATATAATTGTATGTGGGATACTCATTACATATCAAGTTCAAATTCATTTCATCTATCGAAGGATCATTTAGAAAACAAATTTGGAGTTTAAATAAAGGATGAATGAACATGGTGTTATCTCTATGGTTATTTTTTCATTTTTATCCTAGGGTTTTATAGTTTTTTTGTTTTGTTTATGTTGAGTTCATTTCTTTAATCTTACTTTATTTTATACCTTTGAGTGTCTTAATTTTTATATTTTTTATTATGATTTCCTTTGAAGGCTCAAATAATTTATTATCTAAACTCATGAACTTGTATTAAGAGCAAGAGGTTTTATGAAAGATCAATTATAAATTGGGTTATAGAAATTGGCAGCATTCCTTAAACTAGAAGCATTATTTAAACTATTGCATCAATGGTTTTATTCATAAATATCATTTGTTTTGAAAAAATGTGACAATGAAACGATTCTATATGGATTTATGTAAACACATGATAAGCATTATATATTTGATAGGCTGGGTATTATGGTTTAAAAGCATCATTATTATTTCTTGAAGGAAGTCCTGTCTAAATAATGATTTTATACATTGTGTCACTCATTTGCTTTCACAAATGTTCTTCATATGAAATCAAGGAATTTGGTGTAATGAGTAATGGTACCAATGTTGACAGTATTGATAGTTGACATTGATCTTCCATATTTACCTAAAACCTGTCATATTATTGTTTTCGAATTCCATTAGCTCTGTGAAGTTTATATTTTGAAGAGTTTGCGGAATGCTGAAAGTAACAATAGAAGAAGACTCAGAAATCGTGGTGAAAAGAAGACCAGGAGGCTTGATTTGCAAACTGGAACCTGATAATACACAATGGATATTGCAATTTCCAAGGTCATCCCAGTTGATAAGAAATATGGGTTGGTTTTCTTTCTATGAAAAGTTACAGGGTTATCATACACAGGTGACTATGGCCTTCATAAAAAATTACAAATATGGAGTGGTTCAGCTCAAGATCTTGAAGATCATGGTGAATGAAGAATCTATTGCAGAAGCAATAGGGGTTCAAGCACAAGGAGAAAGATGGTTTAAGCAGCAGGATTTTCAAGGAAACTATGGTGAGTTCTTAATGCCAGGGTTTGAGAAATTAGACTGGAAGAATGGTATTCATGTTGGCAAGATAAAACCCAATTGGAAAATTCCCTTGGAAATGGGTCAAAATTATATTACATGCGAAGGTCACTATGATAGGGTCCTCAAATGTCATTTAAGGTTGTTGATGCATCTCAATGGAAGCTTAAAACTCAATCTCCCATTTTATCTATTGAAGAGCCTGCAAAAGATGGTTACATGGGTTCAAGCCCATCCAGAACATACTGCTTGTTCTGTATACCATTAGGGTTTAATAAAATTGTTGTTGATTTCACAATTGCATAGAGAAGGATGAACTTGGGAAAGTTTGCTGTCAGAGTTAGGGTTTGAAGAAAAGACCAAAGAAAAGGGAAAAAGGGTAACATAAGACTTGAACCAGCAAACGAGAAATCATGAAGAAAAAATAGAGGATGTTGTAGCAGAAGGAAAGGGTTTTGTAGAAGAACCAAACTATAATAACTTGTTTCCTGAAGTATCAGTTACAGATGAAAACCCTGAAACATTGATTATGATGTTAAAGAATATAACTTCAAAGAACGAAGAACGAGTTCATCTTTTGAAATCAGAAAGCATTGGTATGAAGCCTAGGACTAGGCTAAGGAAAAAGTTACAGGAATAAATTAAATCAGTGCATGAAGACTGTGAAGAGATTGTAATGGTAAATGATTCTTTCAGTGAGGACACTGTACACGAATCCAAGGGTCAATATTGTTTAGATAATGAAAATTTCATTGATGTTCAAGGAGTTACAGGGTCAATATTGTTTAGATAATGAGACTTCTTTAAACCATATTTATTCAGGGATGTAACTTTCAAGTGTTGATGTATTTGTAACTTCGGAATGTATTCTTCTATGTATCTTATATATTGTAACCCGATGTTTATTCCGGGATGTTTCTATTATGTATTTGAGTCATATTGTCATGCCCTAATGTTCTGATCAGGAGGATTAATAATGTAAACAAGTCTTGGCAAGTCATTGTTAAAGTCCCCACAGTTTCGGGGCACTAGGGTTATTATACACTCATTAAGGTGTAGGCTCTAGTAAGTAATTGTTAAGTTGGGCCGACATGATTGAGTGTACTTCAAGTGAACGGAAGAATATAAATAGAGAGTGAGAGTCTCTCTATTTATCAGTTGCAACACATATCACTCACTTACTCAACTGTGGAGCATTAGTGAGGAAGGAAATACTGGGACTAGACAGAAGAAGAAGACTACTGCTGTCAGGAGTGCGTCTTACTTTTTTGGTGTCTTACATCTTGTGCTTATTCTATCTTTGAGGAAGTTGCGGGGTTTTCTCCATTTATGGTTTCCCTGATCAAAACTATTTGTGTCTCTTGTCTCTTGTGATGTGCTTATGTTTTATTGCTGTGCTTGTTATTCTCTCAGTGAAAAGATCCTAAGATCATAATGCTAGCTTATATGATGAAAAACTAACTTGGTATCAGAGCTAACCTGAGAAGAAGACATTGTGCAGCTATAGAAGCTAGGGATTCTTATTTTTTGGATCTCTCTCTACAATCCATCAAAAAAAGTATGCTAGGATGACTCTTCACTGAAGGGTGCATCTTTCTGTCGAAGCGGAATTCGATTCCGAGCATTTTCAATTTTCGATGCGAAAATTAGGGCTTTCTACAGAAGACGAATTTTTGAGTGATACCAGAAGAGGATTTTTCTCCTCATCAAAACCGAAATTTAGAGACCTGGATCAAGAAATTTGGCTGGGTGAAACTCCGAGAAAGTCAAACCCTAGTTTGACCCCGAGCTTGAAAAACCCTAAATACTAAAAATGATACGTTTTGGTGCAGTCACTATATTACAAGGTTGACAAAGTCTCAGAAGCTGAAAATTGCAGGGGCCAAATATAAAATCATGATGAATACTGTATCCAAAAATCAGCCTCAGATTCACTATATCTAGAATATATGATCCCTCCAAGTTAGTGTTCCAGCCTCTTCAAGAATTCATCCCTAAATAGGACACTTGGGGAGAATTGCAATATCTTGGGATACAGAGGTCCAAATGAAATTCCTGAAGATTTTCTAGAAAGGGAACGGAATTTAATTTTGATTGTGTGAATATTAGACTCAGAAGATGAACCAGTGACACGTGGCATTCCATACAACTTCGCTGTTCTGAACAGTCCTGTAACAGGTCACCTTGGGAAAAGGATCATAAATCCCAAATGGTGAAACAAATTCTGATGAAACCTACAGTTTTAGATCAGGGACATGTGAGGTTACCTCAATGAGAAATTTCAAACACAGAGGATGTGTAATTTCAGATATATCACAGAAACAGTGACAGACATTTTTGCAGAAGAAATTGGAAAATTAGGGCTTCCTGTTCTGGGAGCTTCCCTCCACTATTTTCAGAAAAGGAGTACATTAGACAGCTCCATTTGAAGAGATCTATCTATCTATACAATCATATCTATAATATTCCAAGTTTTTAAAATTAAGGTTTTTGTGACAAACCCTAGATCAGCGAGCTCCGGAACCAAGACGGACACCTCAAATCGAAAATGGATTGGACACCTACATGAGTATAGAGGTTCTAGTTCCAGAGGGAGATGAGGCTAGAAGCCTTACACAAGAAGAAATTGGTCAAGGCCAAGAAGATTATGGTTTATTCAGTCATGGATCAACTTGCACTACAAGTGTCTTCCTTAAAGACACCAAAGATTTTTGATTCCTTGACCAAGATATTTGAAGGGAAGAACAGAAATCAGTTGAAGAAGGTGAAGATCCAGAATGCAGAGACCATGCAGTCATAAGGGTCTCTCAAATCAAAGATCAACTTGAAGCGATAAAAGATAAAGTGAAGAATGCAGAAGTGGTGATGGCCACCCTGAATGGTCTCCCACGATCGTGAAATTCATTCATTCAAGGAATGCGTTCTAGAAGGAAGTGATTACTTTCGGCAGACTCTAGGAAGAAGAAAAAGAAGCTTGACTCATAAGAAGATAAGAGAAGATGGAAGCAATTGAAGATCAAGCTCTCACGATCCAAAGAAGATCCCTCAAGCGATGAGGAATATGAAGATCTCAACACTTGAAGAACTTCTTATCCACTTTAGCATTTGGATAAGAAACGATGCTATCATGAATGAAGAAGACGAAGAAGTTGAAGGCTCAAGAAGGAGTCTACCCATGAAACAAATAAAGATAAGTATTCAATTGTCATTTCATGATATTGTTTTATTATGCATTTGTTTATATTCAGTTGATGTATTATGCATGATAGGATGTTTACATTAAATGACAGCATACTACTGATATGAATGTGATGGGTAAGTATCTCATGGTGCTATATAACTCTCCATTGCTACTTATCTAGAATGAAACCTCTTTGCTGACATATTGGATTAGTGCACAATCGCAATATTGTCCTGGTAGAGATGGAAGGCATCTAGAAAGTTTCAGCGAGATATGGATGAATGTTGTATTGGCTAAAGTAGTTGCATGATCATATATTTATGCATAAAAACTTGCCAGTATAAATATTCCTTATGAAATGTTTCTAACCATACAAATGCATTTGACTTGTAGGAAAGATCGCATACATAATCTCCTGCAAGCAAAGAAGGATGAAACTTGTTCCAAAGAACAAGTGACGACATTTCAAAATGAAGAATAATATGACGAATGCAGTGACATCATTAATATAGAACCTTTCAGCCATGAAGAAGTCACCAAGAAGAAAGGGAAGAGCAGTTCAAGCAAGAATGATGTCTAGGATGCAGTATCGACACATGAAGAGAAGTTCATAGTTCCATCATGCAGTAGATGGAAACATCGTGGGATACAAAGCAAGTTTCGTAGCACGAGGCTTCTCATGAAAAGAAGACATAAACTGCGAAGAGATATTTGCAGCCACTAGAAGTGAAGTCACATGACATGCATAATCATGTGTGCAAATGAAAGAAGGCCTTCTACAAGTTCAGAAGACATCCATGGGATAACACATACATGATGAGCTTGATGAATATCTTAACCTTTGCTACAAGGTTGAAGATGCAAGTCTATACACTAGATGGTCACATAAAATATTAGTAGCATAGGAAGCTACTTGTCACTCTGATACAGAATGTTTCAGTGCATAGAGTACAGAAGACAGAGGGAGTATGATGCTCCGCTTCAGAGGGAGTGACTACAAAATATACTGAGGATCGACATGGTATGACAGGATGGATAGATTACTAATGACTCTAGGCTTTACCAAGAGTAAAGTGGAATCCAACCTTTGCTTCAAGGTTGAAGGAGGAAGACCAATGATGCTCCTGTTATGTGTCGATGCACTATTTTATAGGCATGGAGGTGTGGACAAGGGAAGTATGCAGTAGAGATCCTGAATAGGTTCAGGATGATGGACTGCATGACCACACCTATGGAATCAAACCTGAAGCTATTGAGTGATGCTTCATCAGAGTCGGTTGATGCTACAATGTATCGTTAGATGATTGGGTCATTGATGTACTTGATGAGCACGAGAACAAACATTTTCTTTGCTGTGAACACCTTGAGCTAGTTCTTGACAGATCTAAGAAATGTTCACTTGATTGCTGCAAAGCATATCCTGAGGTACCTGAGGGGTACAATTGATTATGGGCTCAAGTACGATGCGAATCAAAAGATTAACCTGGAGGGTTATGATGATTTAGATTGGGTAGGAAGTGCCATCGAAAGGAAGAGTACTTCAGGATGTTGCTTCAGTATGGGATCAGGTGTGATCTCTTGGTTTAGCAGGAAACAATACTGTGTGGCACTGAGTATAGCTAAAGTAGAGTATGTCGCAGCTTGTTCAGCTAGTTGTGCCGTATGGCTGCGGAAGCTACTATCTGATATATTTGATCTCCAGTTGGATGCTATTTGTATACATTGTGACAACCAGAGTTGCATGAAGTTGTCAGAGAATCCAGCGTTCCATGATAAGTCGAAGCATATCGAGATCAAGTATCACTATATCAGGGATATGGTGCAGAGAGGAGCAGTGAAACTCCAAGTATGTTGCGACGGAGGAACAGATAGCTGATGTATTGACAAATCCATTGGCTAGGCTGAAGTTCGAGTACTTCAGAGAGAGACTTGGTGTTCTCCAGATCGAGGTTCCCTCCAAGAGAAAGTGATGAGACCCATAGCCATTCTGACATGGTGAGAGGATTGGTTCCTTCCATGTCAGATATGAGTGCTGAGATCCATAGCCATTCTGACAAGTAGGTCATATGTAGGGGCTGAGCCATTCTGTCATGGTGAGAGGATTTGTTTCCTTCCATGTCAGATATGAGTGCTGACTGCCATTCTGGGAATGGAGGCACCTGGTGAGTTACCAGGAACACTCAGTTAGGTTCTGAGAGAGCCATTCTGATGAGCAGGTCAGATGTAAGGGCTGAGCCATTCTGTTCATGGCTAAAGGATTAAGTTCCTCCCATGGTAGATGTGAGTGCTGGCCATTATGTCGAGTAGGACATATGTAAGGGCTACCTCCATTTTGACGAGCAGGTCAGATGTAAGGGCAGAGCCATTTTGTCCATGGATAAAGGATTAAGTTCCTCCCATGGCAGATGTGAGTGCTGGCCATTATGTTGAGTAGGACATATGTAAGGGCTACCGCCATTCTGACGAGCAGGTTAGATGTAAGGGCAGAGCCATTCTGTTCATGGCTAAAGGATTAAGTTTCTCCCATGGCATATGTGAGTGCTGGCCATTATGTCGAGTAGGACATATGTAAGGGCTACCGCCATTCTGATGAGCAGGTCAGATGTAAGGGCAGAGCCATTCTGTTAATGGCTAAAGGATTTAGTTCCTTCCATGTCAGATGTGAGTGCTGGCCATTCTGTCGAGTAGGATAGATGTAAGGGCTACTGCCGCTCTTCGAGAGAGTGGAGGCACCTGGTCCATTACTAGGTAGCTCAGTTTGGGACTGGGGGCCATTCTGACGAGGGTGTAGGATTTAGTTCCTACCAGGTTAGATGTGAGTGCATGCCCTTCTGACGAGTAGGTCAGATGTAAGTGCTGAAATCTCTCATCACTGTGATAGGATGTGTTCCTGTCTGGATGGGAGTCTTCCATCACTGTGATAGGATGTGTTCTTGTCTGGATGGATGTGCCTTTCTGATGAGTAGGTTAGATATAAGTGCAGAGCCATTTCACAGATGGTAGTTGATGTGCCTACCATGCTGGTGAATGTGAGTGCTGGGCCTTTCTGATGTGATTTTAGTTTACTACATGATCAGATGTGAGTGTTGGGTGTGCCTTTCTGATGAGCAAGTCAGATGTAAGTGCTGGGCGAAGACCTACCTAGTGGCTAGGCCTACAACCAGCATGAAAAAGGGCTGGCTCTGTAGAACTTCCTATGACGGGATAGTACACACATGATGATGACCAGAGATGATCCAGATCGAGCTATGATCCAGATCCAGTTATGATGACTCTGAGAGATCTAGATCCAGCAGTGATGATCCAGATCAAGAGATGATCCAGATCCAGATCCAGATCGAGTGATGACCTAGATCCAGTCCAGTGATGATGTTTTATGATGATCCAGATCCAGATGACTTGAAGATGAAGATGACTTGAAGATGAAGATGACTTGAATATGAAGATGACTTGAAGACAAAGATGATCCAGAGAAGAAGACCAGTGCTGAAAATTGTGTCGAAAGAATACCTTCCTAGTTAAGAGGGAGTGTTGATGTATTTGTAACTTCGGAATGCATTCTTCTATGTATCTTATATATTGTAACCCAATGTTTATTCTGGGATGTTTCTATTATGTATTTGAGTCATGTTGTCATTCCCCGATGTTCCGATCGGGAGGATTAATAATGTAAACAAGTCTTGGCAAGTCATTGTTAAATTCCCCATAGTTTCAGGGCACTAGGGTTATTATACACTCATTAAGGTGTAGGCTCTAGTAAGTAATTGTTAAGTTGGGCCGACATGATTGAGTGTACTTCAAGTGAACAGAAGAATATAAATAGAGAGTGAGAGTCTCTCTATTTATCACTTGCAACACATATCACTCACTTACTCAAGTGTGGCGCATTAGTGAGGAAGGAAATACTGGGACTAGACAGAAGAAGAAGACTACTGTTGTCGAGAGTGCATCTTACTGTTTTGGGGTCTTACATCTTGTGCTGATTCTATCTTTGAGGAAGTTGCGGGGTTTTCTCCATTTATGGTTTCCCTGATCAAAACTCTTTGTGTCTCTTGTCTCTTGTGACGTGATTATGTTTTATTGCTGTGCTTGTTATTCTCTCAGTGAAAAGATCCTAAGATCATAATGCTAGCTTCTATGATGAAAAACTAACATCAAGCATCGCATTTGATACCATTTCTTTTGGAGTAAGGTAACCAAGAGTTCAGTGTCTTGATAACTCTCATGGGGAAAGAGTATGAAGTTCATTGTATCCCCAGCCTTTAAGTTTCCATCAGATAAGACTCCATAGGATTGTAACGGAGTAAGACAGATTTATTTGTTTGTTCCTCAGTTCCATGCTATTAGCATTCTTTTGATTCTTTTTTATGAATGAAAATGTCTCCTGATTGTTCCTTGATTACTTCTTTTACTTTGAGAATTTGGTACATGTTCTTCCATCCACAATGTCCTTTTTTGTGTGAGTGACAAATTTGTTTGCTCATCATGCTTATGGATGGAGAAGAAAGTTTCTGATATTTGTTGTTTTGACAACTATTTTGGTCTAATGATTTATTTCTTCAACATCATTTATTTAATTAAAGACTGAATATTTTAGAAAAAAATGACTTTTCAATCTAAGACTTTTGGTCTCTTTGAGTTGTTGCAGTGAGATCATTTTGAAAACCATACATCCATTCGACCTGCTTCCTTTCCATGGGTCCATCATGACATGCTTCCTAAGACAAGTATTAATGTGAGAACGGATGAAGCCCCAAGATAGTACTCCAGAGCTCATGATTTTTAGTTATTTCATAGGGTTTATAATGATTCAAATGTGGGATTGAATACTAGCTTCCCTTTTGATCGTATGTGAACAATTAAAGAATCTCATTATGATCGAACTTTATCATTTTCTCTTTCCCATAACAAATTCCTGACATCCAAATATTTTGAGTTTAATCAAATGCCTATACTTCCAAGCACAAAAAATTGAGCTAGTTTATTAAAAGCAAACAAACTAAGGCTATGAAATAAGGTGAAACAAATAGGAAAATAAAAAACTCAAAAACAAAATCAATAAAAGCAAGTTTATTTATGCACAAAGGGTTTCTAGATCCTAGGTAAAGTACTACTTGAGAACATAACCAAGATTCCTCATCTCCTTTTGCATCAAAGGCTCCAGTTTAAGGTGTGTTTCTCTAAGTTTTTGCTTAAAAGGATTTTCTTTAGAATTACCAAAAAAATTCAGATCTTTTACATTTAATTCAATATCCCTTTTCAGACCTAGATCTTCATACGCAACAGTGTTATTCATGCATTCTAGATCAAAATATAAAATCCAAAACATATCTTCTAAACCTATAGAGTTAGTAGCATCTCCTACATTATTAACTAAGTTTGTTATATTGCAATCAATATCATCAATCCGTGAAAATCAAAGGAGATCGTACTTCCTTTCCGATTCCCAACTGACTTGTTTGGCTTGACAATTTCCTGGTTAAGGATCCAAAACGTAATTTCCCAAAACTGAAGACTAGAAGTTCACAGGTTCATTCTTACCTTATAACTGAGTTACATTATACTTCATATGTGCTTCCCTCAGTATTTTAATTTGGTTTTTACTATTATTGTATGGCATCCAGATGTGAGACCAGTTGGTTGCAAAGTAACCATTTAGTTTCATTGACCAATCCCTACTTAAAATATATCCATAATATTCTAGTATATCAACCACCATGATATCTATGAATTGAAAAAATCTAGGTTCTACAGATAATCGAATCAACACATCTTTCATTTCCCCTATGACTTTAACATCATACCTATTCGGTTGAATGATATGAGAGGATGTGGTGTGGGTTGGCCATTAATATTTTTACATATTTAAAGGTGCATGACATTTGATGAGGCCCCTGAGTCTACGAAACAATTATGTACAGTATGATTAAAAATATAAAATGATAGAGGAAAAGGTAAATTTTGAGATTTAGATTTTCCTCCAATGCTTGCTTCATTTACTTCATCATCAGATTCAATGGATTCTGGGATATTATTAGGTTGTGGATCAAAAGCTTCTAGAAGTTTCCTTTTTTGCTGAGGAAAATTACATAGTTCAAATAGAGAAATATTTTCTTTTGTTTTCTTAATATCCTATACAATATCATACCCCATATCATGTTCTACCAAACCTTTTCTAGTACTTTTAGGTTTATTTATTAATGTCTTCCAATATTTTTTCATTACTGGGATTGTCTCTTTTATGTTTATCGGATAAGACTCAGGTGTTGGTTGAGTAGTACTAACAATTTTTTTAAAGGTTTCTTTTATCTTCCTTGTTTTAGGCTGTACTAGACTTTCATCCACTATCATCCCTTTACTTCTAGTCGTAACATTAACTAGGGAAACTTGAGTTTTCTTAGTAGGTTCATCTTCACTTAGCCCCAGAGTAGGTTCCCAATCCCATAATACCATAGTGGTTTCTTCGTTCGTTTGATTTGGCTCATTAGTTTGGGCTTCTTCTTCTTCAACATATTCCAATTGGGTATCTAACAATTGATTCATAACCAGAGTCATTGAATTTATCCACGATGGACAAATTTTTTTAGAATGATGTTCTTGGTGAAAAGTACAAAAATGATCCATGCATACTTCATTAACATTTAAAACAGTAGAATTATGAATAGGTGGTTGGGGCTGTTCACTCTCTTCCTTTTTAGGTAATAAGGGTTGAATGGATTTATATAAGAATTAGCTCCCTTATCCTTTTCCAAGCCTACTACCTTGTTTGACAATTTTTGCACCATTTTCCCCACATTTTCTAGCTCATTAGAGTGTTGTTGTTTGGGCTTAGTTAACAGCAAAGGCATTTTGATTGTGGTATGTTTCAACTCAGGTTCTAGAGTATGATTTGCGATACTATCTAGATTTGCCTCTACTTTCTTGGCTTCTTCATATTTTTCTACCAATGTAACTTTACCAGCCCTTTTTACAAACATTGCTATTGGTAGATAAAGTGTTGTAGTATAATATTATCCTAGAGACTCCTCATCTTATTTTGTTGCAGCACTAATGCTATTAAAAAAAGTGGTGAATCTCTGATTAATGTCTTGGAGCTTTTATTTTTTTCCCATTCTCATAGACAGTAATTCTTTCATGAGAGTGGATACAATTTTTTGGTTGCGGAATTTACTTAAGAATGCCTTTTCAAAACCGTCCCAATTTACTATTAAATTAGCTTATAAACTAAAGTACCATGAATATGATTTAGGTTCAAAAGTATATTGAAAAATTCTGCAAACAACATCTTCATATTAAACATTTAAAAGATTCAAATACAAATAAAAAAAAATTAAGTGGTCTTCAACAGAAACACCCTTTTCAGGATTAAATTTTGGTAATATGTTTTCTGGGTGTTTAGGTAAATCATGTAATGGATCAGCCAGGATGAGTGGCGTTCTTACTCTCCATGCGCGTTGATTAACAACAACCATGATTCGAGGTGGAGATTGACTGAATATTGAAGCTGCAGGGGATTCTAGACCCAATTTATCTAGAGGATGAACAATTTATTGGATGTATAGATCTACAAGTTCTTCCAAGATTTCCAAAAGAATTGAATCCGTAGTGTATGAGGATACTTTCTTGGAATCTTTCCTTGTATGTAACACGAGAATAACTTTTAATCCCCCAAGTTTCTTGATGTAGGATCTGTTGTTGGCAACATGGCAATATAGGTTAGAATTGATGGCCATTAAGGAAGCCTACAAGCTAGTAGAGATGAAATACCACATGTTGAAGATGAAGGAGCCCATATTTTGAAGACTATGGATATTTGAAGGTTTTGGAGATCAATGGATAATGTCAAAACCCCAAATTTTCACAAAAAATTAAAATTTTGAGATAACATAAAATGTTGAATCTGTGGTTTACTAACAACTAAAGGTTAGCAGAAAAAGAAACAGTTAAATGATTAGTATTACATACTATCAAATTATGTAAACTAAACAGTTTCCTCTTTGTAGCATAAATAAGGTTTACTTGCGTATTGTTTTATTTCAGTTTACTAATAAGTTTGTTTTATGATAAGTAGGTGAAATCTAACTTTGAATCCTGGGCTTACTTAGCATTTATGCTAACGTAGAAAGATTACTGGTTCTTACAGGTTTACAGCTATGATCGAACAAGTAAACGCTTTAAATTCATAAGTATCAAGAAGTGTTTCTATTTGCAAATAAAATGCTTAGTAGATAAGCTGATAAATTCCAAGCCACTCAATGAGGTAAAGTAATTGTTTTCTTTAGTTATTCTTTGTCAGCAAGTTTCAAAATAAAAGAGTTCCTATATTTATTGAACATAGTGATAGTAAAGATACTTTTTGTGACTTTAACTTGTAATCTTTGCTACATAGTAACTTCTACTTTGATATGCATATCTTGCAATATTATACTTACGGTACTATTGGTTTATGTACATGGAAGAGCTAATTTTAATACTGACATTAAAATTCCCATTAGAATATATAATTTGATTTCCTTTTTAACCTGCTAGTATAGTAAGTATCAACCTATTACTTATATGTACACTTTAGTTACTCATTAACAGGTTTTAGCTTCCTCGTCAAAGTTGTACTGTATGTACTAATGTATTATATACTTTATCATAATATTTACTTGAATAACCAGCTGATCGATACTTTCATTTTATAGAGAAGCTTCCAGCATGTAAAAATTCTTGTTATTAAAATTTTACTTAGTGTATAAACAACTACATTTTTTGACATAGACAACTGTTTGTCTTTTACTTCTTAATCCTAAGTTCATCCATGTTTCTCCAATTGATTATGGACTTCAGTAAGATTATTCCATATAATTTTCATTTTTACTATAATGCTTTTCTTGTATTAAGTTACTATCCATAACAACTTCAAAGGTAGATATTTCCATAATGATTAACCTTCTATCCTATGCTAAGCACCAGTTATCTTGTATGATCATAAAATCATCTTACCAAATAATAGACATGGTAAATTACTAGTAATGTCAAGTTGAGAACAACTATTGTCTATTAAAGTCTAAACCAAAATAAACATTGTAAAAGAAATTATGAATATATTTCCCTTTACTATGCTATCCAATCTCATTTCGATTCTATAAATTATAACCATTGGAGGGTTGGTTTATAAGAAATGAGTTCGGATTAATTATATCCTTATATGTAAAGGTTAGGTATTATATGAGCCTACCCATTGTAAGCATGAACGAGATCAGGATTAACCAATGTTTAAGTGGTGATTACCTTTTTGCTAGGTCAACGTTAAATTAACGTTGTTAACCATGCGCCAATGATGAGCTAACAACCATATGATAAGCAATATGTATGATTTATGGCGTTATGACAAAGGCATACATTATAGCTTTTCTGCATCGTTTGTTAAAAATCATTGAATAAATAATTGGATATTATTGGATTGCAGGCAAACTATTGAAATCGACCCACTGCATGGTTTGTATTATTGAGGGAACGTGGTTTTGTACTAGCCAAGTATTGGAGATATATATAATTGATACAACCCTAACCCTTGTCATTCTCCTTCCACAGATTGCGCTGGCCTTTGGGCTGTCTGCAAGTCTCATGGCCGCCGTGAGTGTTCTCTCAGCTCCATCTTGCCTCAACACTGAAGTATAGCATGCTGTGGCATCCAGTGTTTGGTCTTGTTGCCATTTATTTGTGCCTGTGGGTTTATACTCTACAAAAATTCTGTTAGTTTCCTTTGCACTTGGTTTGCGGCCGACTTGTATCCCAACTTGCCTTTTTCGTGGCCTGCTACTGCTGGTGCGAAACTGTGGCTTTGTTGGCTGTTTGTTGAGCTCCTTCGTAGTTGCAGGGTTGGAGATTCATGTGCTTGCTTAGTTTTAGGGATAGTCTCTGTGCTAGACTGTTCATCATTCTTATTAAGGTAATTTTTAGTTTTATTTTCAACATAGAAATAATTTATAGCTGCTCGTTGTTTTTATAGTAGGGTTTACAATGTTTTAAGGTTTTGTAAAACTAACACTCTATAATGTAAACTCTTTGCAGGAACTTGAGATAGTGCCGCATTCCGTGACAAAACAATTGCTGGTTGTCTCCAAAGGCCGCATCTCCAAACTGGTAAGCCCTGCGTTCATCGTTTGGGTTCTTGACCTACTGTAACAGGATTGTCGATGGGAGACTATGAGTTGGAAGCTTGTTTAGCTTCGCCTTTTAGCTATATGATTTCTTTTAAATGTTTAAGGGTTCTGTAATGTTTACAAACCCTCGCTTTTTATATGGTAAATTTGGCCACAAGCTGGGTCTTGTATTTGGTTTGACAATTCAGCCTTATGGCTAGTTAATGTAGAACATTATTTTTGTTAAGACAGTTCTTTCTTTGAGCTCGAACTCAGTTTACAGTAATACTGTTTGTTACTCTGTGTAATCTAGGGTTTTAATCCTATTCGACTATAAATGAAGTTATTTACTATTTAATATACTTTATAATAGATTACTGTTAATGTATTAAGACTGTCACCTAGTTATGGTTAATTTATAAATTTTACTTATTTTGCTCAAAAATATGAGCTAGGGTTTTCCTGTAGGTAACCCTTGTATAAATAAATCTTTCAATTTATTATTAATAGGTCTTATTACTTTGTTAAATTTGTTTTAATTAGTGTTCAGGCGCGTTGTGCAAATTTCTAGTTATAACATTACAATTGTTCTTTTTTTACTTGTCCTTAAAGCAGTGTAAACAATTTATAATAATTTAGTTGTTTATTAATTAAATAATCCAATTAATTGGATTTTCGCTTAAATGTTTGTTATTTGCAATATATTATTTTTTTCTTAGGGTTTCGACCCCATAGTTTACTTTTACATTTATATCCTATTTGTAAAATTAAAAAAAAACAATTCTTTTTATAAATATACATTTATGTATATGTTAGTTCTTATCGTATTCTATTTGTTCCATTTAATAAATGACAGATAGGGTTAATTTAGAGTTCATTTGCAAATATGTTCATAAACTCTGTAGCTTAGTTGATTCTTTACAATTTAATTCTTTTAATAACACCCTACTTGGGTTCGAGTATTTGTTAGACTTAGTTCAGTTGATAATATTAGTAAATAAACTATATGAATAGTAGTTATATCCTCAATGAATTGAATGTAAACAAAGTAGTTTAACTGTGTTTCCTTTACTACATAAGGAACTGGTTACTAAATAAACATAAAGAAAAAATATATATAGAATATAACATAGTTTACTCTCCTGCATTTTCAATTTGACTAGAAAGAATACTGTACTGTGTAGAACATAACATTTTATATACTAGAGTATAAGAATCCCTTCTACCTGTACTGGAACACTGCTATTTCATCATCAATATATTTTCATAAACAAGAACATAAATAACCAGGTTATTGGACTTTTTGATAGTAACCTACAAACTAAAATAAATTACGCTGCTAATATGAAAAGCACAATACATCTATTCATTATAGTCTCTTATCATTTTCTTCATCTACTTAAATACTCTGCTTGTGCTGGAGTACGGTATGGTCCTTCCAGACGTGGAAAAACATAGATTAGAATTATTTTCATCTATTCAGATGCATTCATTCACTAATCAAAAAGATTACTAGCTCTAACATTTTACAACTAAATATTTAACATTCATTTAGCAGTCATATTCACATTTAACCATCTAACACAATAAAAAAAAAGATTGTAGAACCTAATTAGGATGGACAACAACAGCGTTAGGAGGCCGTTCCTCCCTACCAACTCCTGGAGAGCACTCAAACAACGCTTTCTGAGGACCCCTGAGTTTTTTCCTGGTCTTCTTGGTTGAGAACTAGTGGAGCATGCAAACAATAGAATAGTCCAATGACTCAGAAAACACTCTGCACTCAACAGTAAGATCCTTCAGCTGAAAAGCTGCACTATATCACTTAGCAGTTAACCCCTCAAACTCTTTCCACAAATTTCATTGCCATTGAATTTTCTCTGAAGTACATTCACCTGAATGATCACTTATCTAGAATGAGCAGTCTTAGCTCTCTTCAATGGGCATTTTTATAAAGATTGCCTAGGTATTTTGGGTCAGTTGTCATTAATTGAGCCACCTACTATGATCCCACTTTCTTGGGAAATCATGACCCCAAATGTAGGGAGGTTGCCATTTGCAATAGTTGGAAGTGGTTTGAGGATGCTGCCACATGTCTGTTTGCTCTTCACCCAGTCTCCTCCACCAATTTGACCAGTAAAAACTCTTTTAATAGCTCTCCTAAGCTGTTGTCTCCACCTTTATTTATTTATAATTAAAATATTCATAATTACATTAAATATCCTTGACTCTGCCGAGTCATCAATTACAACTTAGCATAAAATTTAACATATTGTATTTAAATCAAATCAAATAAGATAATATTGTTTTTTGCAAAATTGGGGCATGTGACATACACACCCCCTTAGAGCATAACATCATCCTCGATGTTATTTTATTGTTCATCTTCAAAATTCCCTTGGAATAGAATTGGATATGCAGCTCGCATATTACTTTCCAATTCTCAGGTGGCTTCCTCTGGACTAAGGTGCTTCCATTGCACCTTCACCTGTCCAATGGTGCGGTTCCGAAGTGTGATCTCCCTCCGCCCGAGGATACAGTCCGGTTCCACCCGAAAATCTCCTTCTGGTTCCACCTGTACATCATTCCAGTTAACAACATGAGTAGCATCATGAACATATTTATTTAATACAGAAATGTGAAAAACATTATGTACTCTTAAATTTGGTGGTAATGCTAATTGATAAGCTACTTGTCCAATCCTGGACAGAATTTCAAATGGACCATAGTAACGAGGCGCTAGTTTTGCACAACTCCCTAAGCTCAGAGAGCTCTTTTTGGGCCTTACCTTGATGAACACATGTTCACCTACCTGAAACTCCTTTGGAGTTCTTTTTAAGTCTGCTTGACTTTTCTGCCGATCCTGTGCAACTTTCAAATTACTTTGCACCTGTTTTACAATTTCTTCCATTTCCCTTAACATTTCAGGACCTAATAATAATCGATCCACCGAATTACTCCAAGAGATAGGAGTATTACATTTCCGTCCATACAAAATTTTGAAAGGACTAAATCTGGCTGATGCTTGATAGTTATTATTATAAGCAAATTCTACGAGATGCAAATAATCCTCCCATTTACCTGGCTAGTCTTTCACATACATTCTTAATAGATCTTCCGGTACTTGGTTTACTCTTTCAGTTTGCCCATCTGTTTGAGGATGGAAATAAGTACTAAAATTTAATGTAGTGTTTAATCCTTTAAACAGAGACTTCCAAAAGCTATGTGTAAATTTAGAATCTCTATCTGAGATTATTACTTTCGGTATTCCATGCAATCAAAAAATTTGTTTTAGAAAGATATCAGCTATGTTTACAGCTTTATATGTAGTTTTAACAGGTATAAAGTGAGCTGCTTTACTTAACTTATCAACTACTACCATGATAGAATCATTCAGATTATGATTTCTAGGCAGTCCAGTAATAAAATCGAGACTAATTATCTCCCATTTTCAGCTAGGAATGGGTAATGGTTGAAGTAATCTAGCTCGGTGTTGATGTTCAGTTTTCACCTGTTGACATTCAAAACAACTAGCAATGTATTCTGCTACTTCATTCTTCATATTTGGCCAAAAATATTCTTTTCTTAACATAGTTATAGTATTTTGATAGCCTGGATGACCTGAGTATGGAGTTTTATGAATTTCATCTACAATTAACATCTTAACTTTAGGTACGTTAGGTACATACATTTTGTCTTTATACAGTAAAAATTCTTTTGCATTCAAACTGTATCCTTTACTTAATCTTTCTGTTGGATTTTCTTTAGTTTTAGCTTGTAAATTTTGGTAAATTTCATCTTGTTCTATTCCTACTTTAAGTTGTTCATCCAAATCTATAGTATAAGTGCTGATAACTGCTGCAAAATTTAGCCTTGCATTCCTACTTAATGCATCAACAACTTTATTTTCTTTACCTTTAATGTGCCGAATTTCGAAATCATACTCACTTAGAAAATATAACCACCTAGCTTGTCTGGCATTTAGATTAGGCTGATCTAATAAATACTTTAATCCTTTATTATCAGTCATTAAAATAAATTTTCTGCCAATTAGGCGATGTCGCCACATCTTTAGAGCATGTATAACAACAACTAATTCCAAATCATAATTTGCATAATTCTTTTCATGAATTTTTAATTTTCTAGACTCATAGGCAATAACATGCCCTTCTTGAGTCAGAACACCGCCTAAGTCATCATTGCAGGCATCCATGCACACTGCAAATTCTTTATTAGGATCAGTTATTCTTAAAATAGGAGCGGTGGTTAATAAAATTTTTAACTTTTTAAAGCTTTCTTCGCATTTCTGGTTCCATTCAAACTTCTTTCCTTTCTTCTACAAAGAAGTTATCGGATTCGCGATCTTCGAAAATCCTTCAATGAACCTCCAGTAGTAACTGGTAATGCCCATGAAAGATCGAACATCCGTTACATCCTTAGGGACAGGCCAATCTTCGATTGCTTTTATCTTTTCGGGATCTACTGAAATCCCTTCCTTGGTCACCACATGACCTAAATACTAAATCTTATCCTTGAAGAAATCACATTTACTAAACTTTGCAAAGAGTTGATGATCTCGTAACTCTTGCAAAATAATTTTTAAATGTTCTTTATGTTCTTCTTCAGTTTTTGAATAGATTAAAATGTCATGGATGAACATGACTACAAACTTATCTGGATACTTATGCATACCGTTGTTCATTAAACACATAAAAATAGTTGGTGCATTAGTAAGCCCGAATGGCATGACGACAAACTCGTAATGACCATATCGAGTTCTAAAAGCTGTCTTAAAGATGTCTTCATCTTTAATCCTAACTTGATGATATTTAGACCTTAAATCTATTTTCGAAAACACCATGGCTCCACGTAGTTGATCAAACAGATCATCTATGCGGGGCAACGGGTATCGATTTTTAATGGTCATCTTATGCAACTGACGGTAATCTATGCAAATTCGCATGTTTCCGTCCTTTTTGCTTAACGAAGATGAAAGGTGCCCCCCACGGAGACACACTAGGTCGAATATACTTTTTATCAATTAGTTCTTTTAATTGGGACTTTAATTCATTAAGTTCAAGTATGTTCATTCGATAAGGGGCCTTTGAGCTAGGTGCTGCACCAGGTACCAGCTCAATGGTGAAAACCAGTGGATTCTTTAGAAGTATTAAATCCCATACGAATGGTTTTCTTTCTCTACCTCCTGCAAGATATATGTAGAAATTTGTATTCATGTGCACAACCCATAGATGATGTCAACAGGCCAGATGCGAGTCCTCAACAAGAAGAGTCTGACCATCTATTCGAATGCGCAAGGCTTACAGTTTTTAAAAGGAAATACCTTGGTTCAAATTTTGATAGAAATCTACTTTGTATGTCGCCATAATGTACGTTACCATAATATAAGTTAAGCAGTCTACCTCTTTCATTCATAAATGGCTATTGTATCAGACTGCTACAGTTTTCAGAATCATGACAGTAGTCCAAAAATTCAAATGCATTGATAGACTCAAGTTTTGCGGATTAATTATACCATAGTCTTGGTTCTAAAATCCTAAAATTGGTGATCTTCCTCGTTATGTTTTTGAGTTCCATTAAACAACATTTCATACTATATGACAATCAGATTAATACTATTAAGAGGGAGGTAACCCCATTTTTCTATCACTAATCTGGTTAGCAGAAACATATAAAATTTTGATTTTTTTTTGTTTTTGTTTTAGTAGCTTTATAACTAGAACAAAAGTTTTTTAAACAGCTTCTCGGATTCCATAAAATATTAAAATACAAGCCTATTTTTCCATCTATATATCATACATCATGTATCATTTCAATGTTTCAAATTTAGTTAAATTTAAATAAAAAGATATTTGATCAACAAGAATATTAGGTCCTCAATCCTAATATACATTGATTTCCTAGACATCCATAGATATACAGTAAAATTTTAGATTTCACCATTATGCATACATACTCTATGATGAACAAATAGAAAAAATATTAAATAAACATAAGCAACAAAGACAACAAAATACTCCAAAGATGGCTTCAAAAACAGTATCAAGAAGACACTCCAAAGAGGGTCACTAAAATCCATTAAAACTTTGCCCTATCTCTTGAAATTGTGCCAATACTAATATTTTTTTGATGTTAGTTTTGAAAATTTTATATCCACCACATATTTATATAATATAAAGTATTAGGGACATTAGGAGTTTATTAGGAGTTTTGAGGAGTTTATGTGCACATTAGCTAGACTCCTAGATGCCAAATGCAATTAGACTAAGCCACAAGTCATTGGAGTTGAAATTAAGCTAATAGTTGTAAAATCATTGGACTTGAACTAATAGTTGTAGGTAATAGTTATCCAATATAAAAGTGATTAGACTTGAAGCTAAGTTAATAGTTCTAAAATCATTGAAGTTAACATAATAGTTGTATGTAATAGTTAAGATAATAGTTATCCAATATAATTCTTATTAGAGTTGAAGTTAAACTAATAGTTACAGAATCATTGGAGTTAAGCTAATAGTTGTATCTAATAATCTAATAGTTCAAAATTATTTATTTTTAGTTTTTATAACTATCACTAATTGTAATTATCACAAGTTTATTAAGTTATTTTTTTATTTTTTTGAAAGTATTAATTATTAATTTTGGACTATGGCCATAGAATCAATCTAGACATTACACTTCTTTCATTCTAGTTTAATCTTGGACAGTACACTTGTATCATTCTAATGGGTAAATAAAAAAACATAAATGGTGGTTCACTCCAAAAGTCTAACATATACAAGGTGATCAACTTAAAAATATAAATAAAATCCAATAAAGAAAAATAAAAATAAAGCTCATGGTCTTTTCTGAGTCAATCTCAATCCCAACTCATTATCGGAAAACAAATCCATGTCTCGGACCAGTGTAGAGCCCTTTTCTTTTGTAAGGAAGAATGAAAAAATAATTCTATTACTGAGCAAATTTACATAATATTAAAAAAAAACAACTGAGCTGGGTAGCTTTCAATATGAGTTCATTCCAACTCTTCATGATGGCCTCTATGCCTACTATCATGATAACGAAGCTACTACGCAACCTACAACATCGAAGGCACATAATATTAACTACATCCCGACACAAATGCTACTAAAACTCAGAGAAACTTTCAATTACACAAGAAATAACTATAGAGAAACGGGACGACTAATCACGTCTTCAAATCTCCAGGGTTGTTGCAGATACGACCATGCCCACAAAGCCTTCCTCATCACCATTAACTTGAATCCACCTGCCAGTTGACGGGTTAAACAGATAAAAGATGTGCTTCTTGTGAGCGGCAGCAGATGCGGTCACAAAAATACAGTCGTGTGGCCACTCTGTAACACACCTTATGAAGTACCTCTTTTGGGGAAGAGAAGCCACAAGAGTAGAGACGTTGTTCTCACGATCATACTTCATCACATGTTGTTTACTGAAGACGTACATGTTGCCAGAAGAAGAAGCCGCCCCCAAACTCGGCCCCAAACTTTTCCTTACATTGTTGTTGAAGCCGCCCCATATAACTTCCCACGTTCCCGCACTCGGATTGAAAACTTGTACAATATTTGTCTCGAATCTGCTTCCACTTAAAACCATCAATTTGCCTTCCATGAAAACACTGTGCAATGCTGGGCTGGGCATGCTGGGCAGAATTTCCCACTTGTCTTCCTCCACGTTATAGGTTTCTGCAGCCGACAGAGAGTTGAAATTTTCATCGACCCCGCCAGCGACGTAGACAAGTCCATTGGAAGAAGAGACAGAGCAGGCAAAGAAGGATCGAGGTGTAGGCATGTCAGCTCCGCGTCTCCAACTCGTGGATTGAAAGTCATAAATGTATACAGTACTCTTCATTGTATACGCTCCGGTTAAGAGAACCAATTTCCCATTCACAGCAACGCACTGAGACCGTGATGATAATCCAGTAAAGTGGGGATCATCAATGGGAGGCAGCTTTCTCCAGGTCCCATTCACAGGATCATATATCGATATGGCAAAGACGAAGGGGCCTTGGAATCTTTGTGAATTATTCGCGACGACCTTGGGAACTCTTTGAATGAAACATATGAGGTGCTCGCTCTTATCAGATATCTTTCTGTCCCCGTAGAATTGAGGGCGATTCACAATACCCTCCCAGCTTTTGCACACAGCTTTCAGGTTATCGTGTGATCGTGTAGTGCACTCCCTGCAAACACTTTCGAACGAGATCGCGTGGCAGTACCTCCATTGTTGCACCGTGCAGTTCAAATACACCTATTTTGTGACAGAGTTTTACCCAAAGCTTTTCTACGGATCTAGCGAGTCATTTGATGCATTTGAAAATATGAAGGTAGAATTATATATAATGTGTAGACTTGGGACATGATCCGTAGCAACCTAATTTTAAGCCGAAGAAAAAGGAGCTTGGTTGTATTTTAAAGAAGTTGTTTGTACTTTTACCTGATTTTAAGCGGAAGAAAAAATAACTTAGTTGTATTTTAAAGAATTTTAAACTGAAAATGCGATGATCTTAATTTACAATATTAATTAAGAATTTGAAAATATATTAGTGTTTTTATTTCCAATTGATATTTATTAATTTATACCTTGATATCTCAAGATTCATAAATTTTTTGACTCATCCCTACTTTGACATGGCAATGTTATGGTGTAACATGGGTTCTCTTTCCAATAAGGCCCCTCACTCCACTTTTACTCTTTAATAAACATATTATTTATTTTTAAATTTTTAAGAGAGTTAATTTTTATTTTAAGATTTATGTAATTTAATAAAATTTTAAAAATGAATTGAATTTTGTTCATAAAAATAATTTAGTTAAGAAGTGGACAAAAATTAGCCAAAAGAGTGGCTCAATGAGAAGTAATACCTTATTATCATTATTTTGGGATTTTCATTTTGATAAGTAATGTCATAGTAGTTTTTTCTTTTCCAAAGTTTTGATATCTTAAAATGGACGGAAACCCTTATGCTCAAAGTTTAGATTAATTTACTCCTATAACAAAAAAATAGTGAAAAATCTATGTAAATTTGATTAATATATAAATTTCACTATATATTTGAGTTGTCAATGCTTTGACATGACAATGTTTGACTAACCAATACTTTGACATAGACAATGTTTGGTGTAACATGGGTTCTCTTTCCAACAAGGGGATCACTAGTCCACTTTTACTTTTTTTTTTATTTATGGAAAAAATAAATTATTTAAAATTATATAAAAATATTATTTAAATGATTGAAAATTGTACCAACGTAGATCCAAATCTTAGGTTCTATCAAGCGCTGAGATGGATCAAATGTCTCGAGGTGCAAACCTCTTCTTAGGTATCCATTGATTTGAATCAAACCAAAAGACACATCTTTTTATTTAAGGTCTACATATAATATTTTTATTATTAATATTTAATATTATTTAGGGCCGACATATAATATTTTTTATTATTTTTTATTTTGTTAGGAACCAACATTGCATCATTTCCCCACACATGGTTTTAAAACCATATGCAAGGCCCTCCTACAACCATGGGTTGTTTAGGAGGCCTTGCACATGGTCTTAAAACCATTTGCAAGGCCCTCCTAAACCATTTACAATAAAACCATGGGCTCTTTAGAATTCGTTGCACATGGTTTTAAAACCATGTGCAAGGCCAACGTGTTTTTGTGGATAATTCAATTTTGTGTTTTTTTCCTGACCCACATTTTTTTTACGGATAATTAAATTTTTACTTTTTTATTGTTTTGTTAGGTAGGAAGATTACAACATCTCCCTCATATTAGAAAATTTATTTTTTATTAATAAAATAATGTTACGAAGTTAATATTATTTTTTATTTTTTGTTACAAAATCTCTCCCATAATATTCACTATCACTATTATTTTTTGCTGACATGTTACAAACCTTACAAAGGTTACATCAAGTTACAAGATCTCTCCCATAATATTCACTATCACTATTGTTTTTTGCCAACATGTTACTAACATTACATCACGTTACAAGATATTGGGTTGTAGAGCACCTCTCGGCGCAATCAAATTTTTTATTAAAGTTATTTAGTTACATTTAATTAGATTAATTAGTGGAGATTTTTTTTAATTTGAAAAGAAGATTATATAGTTACAATTTGGTGACCGAGCTTTATTTTTAAGAGGGTTACTTTTCATTTTAAGATTAATCTAATTTAACAAAATTTTAGAAATATGTTGAACTATGTTGATAAAAATAATTGAGTTAATAAGTGAAAAAAAATTAGCCCCACAGGCTCAGTTGGGTAGAGCCTAAGTCCTAATTTTTAGTTGTTGGAGAAGGAATATCTTAATGTCATTACCTTTTTATCTTCATTGTGGCAAGTAATGTCTTAAGATTCCTTCTTTTTCTTCAAAATTGTAATCTCCTAAAATGGAGGAAAACCCTTAATTAGCTTCAAGTACTATTGCGAATTTTACATTAATTTACTCCCATAAAAATTAGAATCATTGAAAAATTGAGTTTATCTAATAAAGGCAAGTGGATAATACATTAATTACGTTTAAAAACCCTTTATTACTTTTATATTTTTTTCTTTTTAAGAAAGCAATTAGAAGAGTAATGTGAAACCATCAAAATGTACCCATTTTTCTTTTTATTCTTCTTTTTAACTTCTTGTGAGTACTTTGAACAAGGTGTTTGGTCCCTTATTCCTAGGGGAAATCAATAAGTAGGAAATATTATAGCAACTTAGTTCAAATTGTGGGAGTTAATATTCCATGGGAACAATATAATAGATATTAGAGTTGCTATGTTTATGTATCTAGGGGATGAATAGGGCATTTGGGGATTTGAATATGTACTCTCTCTTTGAATTTGGTCTAATCCAATTATGTGTGAAGTTATATTAGTGTTTCAATAAAAATTATTTGTGTGAATGTGTGTGAATTAAATTATATTTCGAATCATAGTGGTGATTGAATAGGTATAATATATGAATGCATGTTGTGTAATTGGAACGACTATGCATGATTTTTACATGTTTTTAGGGAGTTGTTCCCCGTATAGAATATGTTTACTAAGGTTTTATGTCTCACACTTTAAGGTTTCTAAGGGTTATAAGAGTTGTGCCATATAATCGTGATAAGGATAAAATTAACAAGGGGTATCAAAAATGCCATGGAAAACATGGATACCTACAATATGATAATTTTAAATTGTAAAGGTGTATTGGGAGGGGGGGTTCAAAAATAAGTTTTTTTAGGTGTTCATTAATATTTAGTGAAATTAAGGTCATTCTTTAATATCCTATGAACTCCCATGATATGTCATAGGTTCACAAAGTTAACCCCCCGATACTATACCCAACTATCTCCCTTAGGAAGAAAATCCATATATCCATATCTTCTCATCTATTACCTAATGAAGGATTGGATTCCCAAATGAACACTTGTTGCAAAGTGATCTAATTGTAATAATCAATGTTACTTGAAATTTTCCATCCTTTTTCTTTTGATTTGGTCCCTATTTTATGAAGGCTACCTTAAATAGTTATTCATACATTGGTTGAGTACAAACATGATGACATAAATCACGTAAGGGTATTTCATTCTCCAATCAAAATGAAATGCATGCATCATACCTTGAACACTTTCAATATCAATTTCATCATCAATATTTGATGGATACTAATCTTCCAAGGCTAGTATCTTGGTATAAATTTTGTAAATAAATAATTTATTTCATTTAGTTATCAAGTTGCATAGGCGCTTATCTTTGGAATATGAAAATAAAAAATATCACCTTTCGCTTGCATAAATAACTCTTTCTCATCCAATAAAATTGAATTCAGGAGCTATCCTATTAGTCGTATCAAAACCCGATGAGTTTATTCCCTAACTCCTAGTGTATTAGTATGCATTGTGGTACCAAACTTGGCTTTTCTATCTTTCTCCAACTATTCTCCCCATCCTCATTCTTGGAATATTAATTTTTCCTACCGTCCTATCCATACTTGTTTGCAAGTCCTCATATATGAGAAATAAAGGGTTGGCACAAGTTAATGAGGGTTTGTTTTGATGTGTTAGATGTGAGAAAACTAAAAAAAATGGGCATTCGTACACTTACATGGATATTTTGGGATACTTACAAAATGAATCTTGCTTTGAGTAGAAAAGATGAAATATAAGAAATTGAATTGTGTTTCCGAATATATAAATTTTATCTATTGAAAATGTTCATAACTATCTCAAGTTTTATATTTTCTAATAGGTACATTTAATTTTTTTTTGGGGGGGGGGGATTATAAGGTATATATGTCTTTGTGGGTGCATCCTTCGAGTTCTTAAGCGATGGAGTCAATATTAAAAAGCTACTATACATACAGAGAACAAATATTACTAATGCAACACTATTTTTCCAAAATAAATTTAATAATTTATAATTTTTTTAGTTATGTAAGTGATCAAACCTTGAAAACAATATGCCAAGTGTAGGTGTAGTTTTTGAAGGTATTAGTTTAATTCTCATGGAACAAATTTTTTATAGCGTGTAGAGTTTATTGTTTAGTAGTGCAACATACAATCTTTTTTAAATGCATGAGAAATTAAAACGCCATGAAAAAAAATTAACATTGTGTTTTTTGAGTTGAGTAATGACACAAGAAAAATGGAAGAAAATAGAGAACAACTAATATATTTTTTTTAATTACATATTTGTAATCTCTAGAAAAAATGCTATCCAGGTTTAAAACTTCATAAAAATGATTGTTTGTAACATACTATGACAAGTGGTAAAACACATGCATACTGAGAAAATGGGTGAGATTCCCAATTAGTTATAATTTACCATATTCCATAGCATAGGTTTGGTTAAATTAAGGCTAACTATAAAGAAAACACATGGGAAGAGGGATGACACCATGACACGTGATAATGCTTAGAGTTCGTGATAATAAACAAAAGTGTGCTTCTTTTAAATTCAAGTTTCTTCTTCGTGCCAAAACAAAATGGTGAAAAACAAAACATGTGCATGATATAGAACTAGAAAGCATGCATATGATTCTTGGGGGGATTTAAGGGTGGGGTAAGTATGAGAGAGATAGAGAGAGGGATATATGTTTGGGGGCTAGAGAGAGAGGGGGGGTGTTATGGTTTTATATGTAGAGAGAGAGGGTGTTAGAGGTAGAGAGAGAGGGGGGTGTTATGGTTTTATATGTAGAGAGAGAGGGTGTTAGAGGTAGAGAGAGAGTGGTGTGTTAGGATGTTAGGGGTAGGTGGAGCAAAGGAGAGAGAGAGTGTTAGGATTTATAATCCTCCCTTGTCCAAACTATCTATTAGATTATATTTTCCTAACTTAGGAGTCATTTAGTTATTATTAAGTCAATTAGTAAAATTGGGTCCACTTGGCCTAATTAGGCCACATGTACCCGTCATTATAGTGTGGTGAACACTGATAGAGGATAACTGGAACTATCTACACTTTCATTCATTAGTTTAGGTGCCTCCTATACCAATCCCTACATTTTAGGAGCCACTTAGAGTATCAACACCAACCTCCTTCAGTTGTTGGCAGTTGGTAACTAGTCAAGCTTAGCTATGCTTCATATACATTCAGTTAGATATCCTCTAGTTCAGTTAGCACTAGTTATACATGTATGCATGTGGGAAGGCTCTAGTTCTCACCTGCTTCTCACCTGCTTCTCACCTACCACTGCAGTTAGACTGGTTTGATTGATTGTAAGTTATTGAGAGACTAGATTAGACGTCTGGAGTTATCCTTTTGAACTCCGATAGTAATTTGGAAACTTCTCGTTAGCCATGCAGTCAATCCTAAGTTTGTAGATTCAAATTCATCCATAATGATTTGAATTATCCTTTATGTAACATTGTTTTATACTGTTAGGATTAATGAAGTTTATACTGTAATTAACTAAGCAATTCTTATTTGTTTTTGTGAGAATTGTTTTTTTTAGTGTGTATTATTCATTCCATTTCACTACAAATAATTAAGAATTTAATAGCACTCATTGCTTGAGGATCAATGGAATATTAATTCTAACATGGTATCAGAGCCATCTCATGCAAGCTTCAAGTCTGTCTGCTCTCCATTATACACCAAAAGAAGCCGGGTTTCCACATAAGTCCCGAAATCTTTGCATTGCTAACTAGGGTAATTTTTAGGGGAATTTTTTTTCCAAATCACTATTTTTGGGGCTTTTTTCAAAAGATAAATTCGCTATTTGGTCATTTTTAGTGTCTAATATCGCCTATATTTACATAGAATATGTTTTTTAATCATAATATTCTCCAAAATTTACACATTTGAGCGTTAATTTTATGTTTCATATTTAATATTCTCCTACCTATCTATAAACATGTTTGTTTAAATCCAAAACAATCTCCTAGAATACTATACTTAAGTATAATATTAGAATCCTTAAAAAATACCTTGTTGCTAACTCTAGATTCATCCAAAGAAGTCTCAATACACGTGACGAACTCTGAGAAAGTGTACATGTCGAGAGAGAAGGCTGGATTCTGACAAGTGCAAATTGGTTTTGTTTTTGCAATGTTACCTTGTAGGTGCTAGGTAGCTTGAGTGAAGATATTGTCTCATCAGCAAGGGAATCATGGATTCTCAGCCTTCCAAACCTCGTATCCTAACACCATTCAATTATATTGATTGGAGGGAAGATATACAGGTTTCATTATGCAACAAGGCCTTCTTCAGGATAATACTGGGAAGGGAGGTTGATCCCCATCATTCAGATAAGAAAAAAAAGTTTCTGAACTGCTTAGATGAAGCTTTTTGTTATCTATGTACTCACGTATCTAGAGAACTCGAAGGTTTGAGGATTATCAAGGAAGCTTTGGAGAAGCTTGAAGTCTTGTTTGGAAAGAAAGATGAGATTCATGGACATATTTTGGAGAACAAGTTGATAGCCTTACATCCCAACAAGTTTGAGACCATACAACAATTCTTTTCAAAATTCAAGTCTCTTTTACTTCAATGTAGACAATGCGGAATAGAAAGAAAGGAGGAGCAACATGTGCTCTCCATACTCAGCAAAATAGGTGTTGAGTATTATGTATTTGTATCTATCTTCTATTCCAGAAGAGATTCCATTCCCAATTAGAAGATTCTGTCCCTTAATTCCTTTACCGAGTCCTTATTACAAGAGCAAGAGAAGTTGGTCCAGATGGGAGTCATCCAAACTTTCGAAAAACAAGCTCTCCTAGTGATAGACTCTACCAAAGATAAATATAAAGGGAAACCTAAGGGGAGGGATCCTAAAGCGTTTGATTCAAAGCCTAAATAGAATCAGAAGACATGTGAAGGATCTTTGGGCTCCAAGAAGAAGAAAAGTTTAGGAAACACTAGATGTTCATACTGTCACGGAGGATTTCATCGAGAAAGCGAGTGCATGAAGAATACCCTTGATGAGTTGAAAAATATCCTTATACAAACCAATATTTCCCTTTCACAAGGTGAAGATATGTTTGATGATGGGGAGTAGACTGAAGAACATGAGAGATTCCATGCCTTGAATTTAGTCCTCACTCCGTCGAAGGATTATTTGATAGATTTTAGAGCATCCAACCACATGGTTTCCTCTAGGGAATCCTTCACCACGTTCACTCTATCACGAGGAACAAGCACTCGTATCGGATATGAGTACCCAATCCCAGCTGTTGAGAGAGGTTCAATTAAAATGCAACATGATGATTTGATTCCCTCTCCTACATCAAAGAAAATTTTTGAAGACAAAGAAGAAGCAGAATCTTCCACACAGTCGAAGAAAGTATCCTTAGAGTGACTCCTTCTCCTGGTTCTCCAGAAGTTTATGATATCTCTGATATCTCATCTTCTCACATGGTTGATCTAGAAGAAAACATTCAAATATCTGTTATTTAATAAAAACTCTCCTAATATACCATGCAAAAATTCTACAGTGTTTCTTCTATTTTAAATTATGTGCATAATTTACCGGTGATTGTTTCTCTATCACTAATGATGTTGCTAGTGTGTAGATAAGAAATAACATGGATATTTTGGAAATAATATCGTATTGTAGGAGTGATCCATTTACTCTCATTGATCTAGAGCTTCCAACAAATTCCTACATGATTGCATGCACCGATACTTATGGTTTTGAAGAAGGAGAAAATTGTGCATCTACTAGCTCGGTGGAGCACACTGTTGGATCTGATATGAAGCTATTTGGATCTGATATGATCTTATTTGGATCTGATCTGATATTTTTTGGTTTAGTTTTTTAGTTTCAATAGATTTTATTAATTCTTGTAGCTTCTCTCATCAATTTTGGTTTGAAAAAACAAGTACCGCAAGCCTCCTTCAAAATTGTTGCTGGGGATTTGATATCATTCCACAGTCTTGGATTTGATATGAACTTATTTGGATCTTATATGATATTATTTGGTTCAATTTTTAAGTTCCAAGAGCCTTAAATCGTGCTTGTAGATGGTCTAATCAATTCTGGTGTGACAAATCAAGTACCACAAGTCTCCTTCAAAATTGTTGCTGGGAATTTGATGTTAGTTTCGTCTTATGAGTTTTCTGATATTATATTTTGTGAACCATTGGTTATTTTTGAAGATATATCATATTATGGAGCTCAATAATTCTCTCTCCATGGTCCTAGGGCTTCTATACCTATCTATTTGATCACATACTCATCTCCTCACACAACTAGTAAAGATGGAGACATTCTGCATTTTCTTGAACACTTGATCCTAACAATTGGGGATGATTTTACCTCACATGGTTTGATGTTCAATGCTGAAATATACCATTTTATTGGGTGTTTCTCACATGGTTCAAATTATCAAGCACATTTTCTCTCTCATCAGTTTATTTCAGTTTCCCTACATGGGTCCAGTTTTCATCTAGCAGTTGTACATACCCTTCTTATGCCAAAGAGGAGGATTCCTCCAAACATAATAATTTAGTTTGGATTTAGAGGTTCACGTGCACAGATTCAACATGTTGCTGCACAAAAGAACCATAATACTACTTTGTTGCTGCATAGTGTTGCAAAAGATTTTGCAAGTTTTTAACTTGTTCTTCCTGATTCACTGCTTATTTTCATGGGGGGTTCCCATGAGGTTTTCCCCTATTTCCTCGGTTTATTAAGAAACATTTTTTATCTTTTAGATTGCATATGGGTGACTTTTGGACTTATTTCTAGGGCCCACAGTTGTCCAAGTTAGGATTCAGGAGGGGTGTTAGGATTTATAATCCTCCCTAGTCCAAATTGTCTATTAGATTATATTTGCATAACTTAGGAGTCATTTAGTTATTATTGGGTCCACTAGTACCATTGGGTCCACTTAAAATAATGGGGTCACATGTACCAGTCACTAGAGTGTGGGGAACATTGATAGAGGCTAGCTGGAACTAATTGCACCTTCATGCATCAGTTTAGGTGCGTCCTAGACCAAACCCTAAATTTTACGTCATTGGTACTGTCGGCACCAACCTCCTTTAGGTGTTAGAAGTTGGTAACTAGTCAAGATTACTTATTCTTTAGTTACATTTAGTTAGATATCCTCTAGTTCATTTAGCACCATTTATGCATGGATGTATGTGTGAATGCACCGGTTCTCACCTACTTATCACCTACCACTGTAGTTATAATGTTTTGATTGATTGTAATTGATTGAGAGACTGGATTAGACATCTGGATGTAGCCTGTTGAACTCCAAGAGTGATTTAGACACTTATAGTTAGCCATGCAGTCAGCCTTGAGCTGATAGATTCAAATTCATACCTATGATTTGAATTCTCCTTTATGTAGCATTGTTGTATACTACTGGGATTAATGAAGTTTATACTGTAATTATCTAAGCAATTCTTGCCTGTTTCCTATGAGATTTGTTTTGTTCACCGGGTATTATTCATTCTATTTCACTACAAATAAATTACGAATATAATAGCACTCATTTCCTAGAGATCAATGGCATATTAATTCTAACAGAGAGAGGGAGAGGGTGTTAGTAAGGGTTTGGAAGATGAGGGGAGAGAGAAGACAAAGAATAGGGGGGTTAGTAATAGGGGTAAGCATAGGGAGCAATTAATTACAGTTTTATTTTGATTAAGAAATAAACTATAACAATTTAACTTTCTGTGACTGAAAGTTGCATTCATGTCATCTAATGATTACATATAATTGTATGTGGGATACTCATTAGATATGAAGTTCAAATTCATTTCATCCATCAAAGGATCATTTAGAAAACAAATTTGGAGTTTAAATAAAGGATGAATGAACATGGAGTGACCTTCATCATCAAAGAAAATTGTAAACATTAACATATACATGAGTATCAATATCAAATTCTTGAAAATCACCTTATTAAAACAAATAATTAAGGAGTTGTTGATGCCAGGAAAAATTCCCACGTACC
This sequence comes from Pseudotsuga menziesii, assembly GCA_001517045.1. NCBI lineage: Eukaryota > Viridiplantae > Streptophyta > Pinopsida > Pinales > Pinaceae > Pseudotsuga > Pseudotsuga menziesii. The sequence continues at coordinate 18,116 of LPNX010683105.1, read as the reverse complement.
AGACAGTAGGGATTCTCCCTGATAAACAATCCCAATTAGATCGTTCACCATTTGGTGTGGGGAATCCATCAGGTTTACTGTTCCAGATACTGTATATTGATTTGTTTAAATATTTTACTGGTTATGGCCCAGTCCACCGTTTATATAATTTTTTATTTAAAGGATGAAATGGATATGTCTAAGCTAAATGTTGATCTAATCTAAATCTAAAACTAATCTATTCTATCCCTACAGGGAGAAAAATTAGAGTTCAGAGTAATATATTGTAAATGCTCATAAAAGTCTAATAGATAGTTGTATCAACACAATAATCCCATTCATAGAATAAACAATACCAAAGATAGATCTGATATCATTAAATCATTTATTACGCTGCCAACATAGACATTTATACAGACATCAAACCATTCATGACCAAGGAAAAAATTCCAGAAGGATAAAACAATCTCACTGTATGATGTACATAAGAAAGAAGAAATAGTTCTATAGTATGCATTCCACACATTCTGATTAAATCTCCGTGTAGGCCTTTGTTCCAGAAAAATGATCCTTCTCATTAGAAAAGAGTACTCTTTACAAAATAGTCCAACATTCTTTTCACCAACCAAAAGTCCTATCTATGGTTCTCTACACCCCTATTTATACTATCTCTATCTGTCACCTAGGAGATTCCCAAGCTTCTTATTCACCCACCTGGCTGAATATAAATGGATTCATAAAACAAATAAATCTATACGGGCTTTTCCCTACTGGAAATAAAACAGTTCTTTTAAATTTTCCCGCAAGTTTGAATATCATAGCAAATCTCCATCATTGATCTAAATTTTTTCCAAATATGAGTTGTCCATCCTCCCAGTGAACAATAATACCTTGGATTAATAGAATCATTGTCATCCATAGATCTTGCTCTATGAGAAATCTTAACCATCCGACAATGTAGCCTTTAGCCGATTTCACAATCCACCAACTTGATAGACTTCCTTCTCCTTTCCATTGGGAAATCTATTCTGACCATAGATCACAAATACACCAATATATTGTCCCTCGAAACCTACCGGGCATACCCAATTTCATATTCCCTTATCTTGATTAACTTCTTGCTTGTTCTCATTGCGAAATTAATATGGGCCATCGATAAAAAAATTCACCTAGATCGATGTCGTTCAAAAGTGCAGGGTCTACAGGATTTCATAGCCCCGAAATATTTTATCTTCCGTGCATGTTTTGGTTGTGAAATGCACACCCAATGTAGATCTAATTCTGCCTTTGATCTAAGCCGTTGAAAGCTATGAGCTCTACAGAATTTTGCAGCCCCAAAATATTTTATCTTTCCTACATGTTTTAGCTACAAAATGCATACCTACTGTAGATCTCTTCCGCTCAAATCCTAACCATTGAAATATGTAGGCCCTTTAAACCATCACAGTCCATAAAATAGACTTTTGCACCCTCATTCCTTTAACACGATAACTAATGGGGAGGGGACACGTCATTTAAGAATGTTTCTCATCGTACATGTGCCCTCTAACTTTGAGTGTGCAAGTTTGTTAGCGAAATACCTCTTCACTGTAGATTTGAGATCAAGGATGATTTGGCCCATTGAAACCTGCACCTTCTACCAAATTTCATGGATTTCAAAAGTTCATTTCCCTGTGCTTGTTAAATCAAGAGAATTTTTCTCCATCATAGATATAATTCTTATTAGATCATTGTTGAAACATGTAGCCTTTTAACTGATTCCACAAATTTTAAAAGTTAATTTCCACGAGCATGTTGAATCCGCGAAATTCACCTCCATTGTAGATCCAATTCCACCTTTGATCATGGCCATTGAAAAGTGCATGTCCTATCCCATTTTGTCGATCTGAGAAATTTATTTATCCTTGTATGTTAAAGAAAACATAATTCTTGAGGACCATAGATCTTTATTTACCATGAATCTCAGACATCCGAATATGCAACCTTTACCTGATCTCACAATCACCCATCCTAACTTGGTGAACAATAATTCCTATGACATATGAAGAAAACATCATGAGAGATATATCTGATCCAGAAACAACAATAATTTTCCAATGATACTGCAACTAATAAGCTTATTTTCAATTGTAAGTTTAATGATATGTGTCGAATATTAAACATAAAAAAAAATGATGACTAGTGCCATGTTGAGCTATCAATTCTACATAGTTTAAGCTTTGAGAGGAATATTTCTTAGTTTCCCCAATGGTTCAGAGTTGGAAACATACAGAGGTTGGACAACTCAGATCATCTCAAAACATGGATCGAGTCTGATTTGAACCATTAGATCATGTGTCCCAACAAGCTCCTTTCCTCTTTTCCCTAGACCGTTTATTTGATTATGGATTCATCCTTAGTCATTGATCTGAGATCAAAGTTGCAGCTTGCAGATTCACCAAATTTATAGTCTAACTTCCGTGACTTGGATTTCCATGATAACCTTTCTGTACCGTCAATCTTGTGTGGAATATTTCTGGACCGTTGATCCTACACATCGTGGGTTGCATATCGTAGGTTTCCAACTTTCTCAAAGTTAAACTTATAACTTTTTTCTTCTATCTTTCCTGAGCATTGATCTGTGCAGAGTGATTTTGAACGGTCAATTTGAAACTACGAAAAGAGGAAGGAGGGATTCTAACATTTTCATGAGAAAACTTTGATCCTTCTTCCTCCTCTTTTCTGCTTTCTCTTTTCTTGACCGTTGATTTTTGTAGAATCCTCCATGACCGTGAGATATTGATTTATGGAAAGAAGAAAGAGGAACTTTAACTTTTCACAACCAAGACTTGATTTGTTTTTCTTCTGCCTTTTCTTTTCCACCATTCTATGTCATTGATTTGTGTAGAAACGTACTGGGCTGTCGGATCTCAATATGCGGAAAGAGGAAAGCAGAAATTTAACTTTTCACAACCGAAACTTGATCGTTTCTACTTCCACTATTTCCTGGACCATGGATCTATGTTGGAGCAATTCTCACTCGTTGATTTGAAATAGAAAGCATGCTTTTTATGTAAAGCATGTTTCAAAGGTCACGGCTAAGGATTTTTGACCAAAATGACATCTCAGGCTTAGGAAAATCCTTTTGCTCAAGCTTTTAGGAAATACTAGGTATGGAGGGGGGATTATATCAGTTGGGAAACAAGTGTAAGCATGCTTTTAAAATAAAAAATGGAAGGAGGGCCCCTAAAATGTAAATGTTTTTGGGGAAGCGATTGCAACAACAACAATTGGCGACTAGCTCGTGAACATAGATCTCTGAAAAATATTTCTATATGGTACTCTACTATGAATGTTCAATGATTACTTAAAATGTATTTCTCGAGACTTCTTTAAACCATATTTATTCAGGGATTCAAATTTCAAGCATCACATTTAATACCATTTCTTTTGGAGTAAGGTAACTGTTATAGCTGATTTTACCACACATGGTAGATCACACATTTATGGCCTTTCCTATCCCTCTGCAGAATCTTTGGACCCCATGGACTATTTTTGTACCTTTGATGTTTCCAAGATCATCCCTAAAAACACCTGTTATTTTCTATATGCGACTTTTAAACCCTTTCTCGCGTATACACACGGATATAAACCTTAAACCTATGTAGATTGGGATGTGTGAAAAAGGCCAAATATTTTTGGAGTTTTCCTTGATGTGGGTCCAAGTCACTTGTCTCTTGGCCTTCCATATGCCTCGATATCGCTCAGATTTGACCTTCCACTACCCCATTGAACCAGTATCTAAGGAACCCTTTGGATACATTGAAGGAGGAGAATTTAAGAGCAAGAAAACTATAGTCCATTGTTGTCGTAGCTTGCTTATACTTGAGTCAGCATCCCTTTGTCCCTTGGAGCACTTGGTTTTCTTCCCAAGATTTCCTTTGCTTGCGATCTTGCTATCGAGAGATGTAGGATTGAGGTGGTGGAGGCCCAGGTGGAGGACTCAGTTTCTCCGGTTCGCAGACGTGCCGACAGAGGTTGTCATTCATATCTCTGATTTATATTAATATAAATATCTTTTCCTATCCAATGATGTGCATTTAAATGAATATTGAATCCATGGATGCTTTTAATTGCTTATACATTATTGATTATGTATACCAGAGTAGGTCTTACACCATTATATAGCATGCATGTCTTGTTTGCTGATTGTTGAGAGAGAAAGTTGTTAACATAAGTGGGATTGGGAAAGCTCAATGGGGATCTACATCAACCATCCGGAATAAGGTATGTTTCGAGATCCTTTAGTGTTAGATGTTTTATTTCTCTTTCATATTTGGAAGGGATTGATTTCTGTGGTTACTCTGTCTGTTGTGGTACACCCCAAGACATAGGAAGTTTTCTCCATAACAGAATTGGCGACCATACTAGGGAGTTCCTAGCATTCCCTTTGGGGTTTTATCAGCATTCAATGTTCTTGAATTGCTCTGATTTCTCTATTTCTGAGTTGGGTATAGGGGCATGTTTTCCTAGTAGTGTCTTACAAGAGTAAATTTTGTCTCAGCTTGTCTGTTTGCCTTCTTTTTATCTCTTTTTCTTCCTGTATGTGGGTTTTTCCTTCACAGTCACGTGTACATGCTAGTTTTCCTAGAATAACCGTGTATATACGCGGATTTATAGCAAACAGTCACATATGCCCTGATTTTCACCTTTTTGGGGAATATTAAATGTTGTTGGGTAAGTTTGGATGATTGTCGAGTCTTCTTGGATGCTTCCGGAGTCTGTATACACCCTTGTTTCTAACCAGAGTCGCTTTTTAGTTTAAATTTTTTAAAATGTTCTTATCATTTCATTTTCTGTTTTTTGTTTTGGGATTAGTGCATTAGGTCTATTTTACCTCGGTTCTTTGCTTGGGTGTTTTCTAGTAGTGCTTGCAGAGTCTGAGGGTTATAGAGTCATACTTTTGCTTTTTATCTCATTTAATTCAAAAAATACAAAAACATTTTCTTTTTGCATCATTATGCACTGTTTGCATTTTGCATTTGCATGGTACTTGCATTAGGTTTGCTTGGAGAATATTAGTTAGATTTTCATAAAGGAATGATTGCATATTCATTTGAAGGAAAATTTTGCACTTCACATAGTAGCATACCATGTTTCTCATTTGACACAATGCATTTGCATTGATTGTTAGATGTGCATTTTACTTCTTGTTGCGTCATAACGTCATTAGTTGCATGACAATTTTCCCTTTGAGTAATAAGACAATTAAAATCAACGCATAATAAAATGAATTACACTCTTTTGTTTTATAGGGTGCACCAACAAGATTAGGTTTTAGGGTCTTAGAATAGTTCATTGTGAGTAAATTCTCCAAGACCACTAAAAAAAATATTTATGTGTTTGTCCAGGTGAGAGTGTGAAATTCCTTTATATAATTAGTGTTCTCAAGATCCTCCTCTTACAAGGGAGTTAAGCATGAGGTAGTGTGAGGAGTTATGACTAGGATGACCCCTAGTTGTAACTGAGTAGCACTGGAGATATTTCAAGGATTGTATTCGTATCTGGGGGCTCTTTCGAGAGTTTCGGGCTTTGCTACCCTACACATATGGTCAATCCTTCCCATGACTGTCTGCCTGACCATTGATTATATTGAGGTGACCTTAGTTTCCTTACCTAGGTTATCGAGGGGGCACTTCGTAGAGGTTATTCTGCAGGTGTCCTGGCCAGGTAGGGGTCAGACATCACAGTTTCTATATGTGTTGAAGCTAAGGGCCACTATAATTAGTTACAAACCTTTTCTTGCTATGTATGGGAGTCTCAAGCCTCTCCTAGGTGGGACATATCTGCTTCATTCCGGAGCTCACATATCCTACCCTTCTTTGATTACGATTTCGATTTACATTTTATAGGTGTGTGCTCTGTGCACGCTAGTTTGCCTAGGGTTTGTGTAATTAGATTGAGTCTTTTAATTTTTTGAGTCATTGTGGATTCGAGCACGGAACTTTTCCATTCTCATTGTTTAGCAGGACTTCCACCTTCCACATCTCCTCCTCCTTTGGGAGAGAGAAACAGACAGTATGAGCGGACTGCTTCTCAATTTGATTCACACACTATGGGAGATCATGAGGATGAGATTCTAGATATGTCCTCTCCACCTCACTAGGTGGGGGAGGAAGATACTACTCTCGTATATGATCCTTCACCGGAAATACCTTCACAATCTGGTTATGATCCCTCATTCACAGGTCGCCGGTATTGTTTACCAGGCGACGAGACTCATTATGAACCCACAAGCACTAGTCATGTTTGTTATGGCATGTTTGATATCCCTGCACTTGATCTAGCACATCATGTCGAGTTAGAAGTTGAACCTAGAACTACACCTAGGGGCACTCCTATTCCTTTCCATGCAGAGAGATTTGGGAGCACTAGTCACATTACACCTTCCATCCCTGCGGTGGAAGTGACCTCACATGTTCGTTCTAGACCTAGTGTTAGTAATCATATGCGGATACCAAAACCGAGACGAGTGACCATTGGGAACAACACTTAAATTCCTTCACATGTCCCTTCATTCTCAAACCCTCCTCCTTCGAATGCATTTTTGACAACCCTTCCTCCCCCTCATTCACATGGTCCTTCGGGCTGGAATATTGCTGCTGGGCATGTTCGTACAATGACTGCTCGCACAGTAGTATCTCAGAGTCAAGTACCTCTTGTTGTGTCGGGAGGTCATATCCCTATTTCTGGATTGTCTTATGGTACATCTCAAGGAGTTCCCCATATCCCTAACTATGGACATTCTCATGGGACACCTTATGGAGCTTCTCATGGAGAGTCTTATAGACCACACTATGGATAGAACTATCAACCCTATGGGTACGGGTATCAAAAACCTACTTACTCTTCCAATTATGGCTTTGTAGCACCGCATAATCAAGGTACCCCACATCATAATTCTTCCATGTAGCCCTATACGGGTCAAATGGGAGGAGGTTATTATGGCCAAGGCCATGGTGTTTATAGCAATCAACCTTACTTGAAACAAAACTATCAGGGAGCATGGCATAAACTGGCTCAACCTAGGCTCCCTTTCCTCACAACATTGAACTTACCTGAATTATCGAGGCTTATGAACAATTCGTTATCTCATGACCCAGCCTAGACAGCCGCCCCTAACAAGCTTCCTTCGGGCATTCCCAAGTTCGAGGGTAAAGCTGGAGAAGATCCTAGTGTGCATGTCACTACTTTTCACCTTTGGTGCTCTTCCAATTCCTTACATGATGATTCAATCCATTTGAGGCTATTTCAACACACTCTCGTTGATCCTGCAGCAAAATGGTATATAGAGCTACCAAGGGGGGCAAACGTTTCATTTGATAACCTTTCCATGACTTTCCTCAATCACTTTCAGCTACCCATACATTACGATGTTGGTACCAAAACCTTGTCAACATTTCAACAAGATAAAGCCACACATATCTTGGATCATATTGAAGAGTGGCATAGATGGAAGAGGTTGATTAAAGCCTTTATAGCACCGGAATTTATCCTTGAGTGGTTCCTCAAGTCGTTGTTACCTTACATCGTGAAGGATATTTCTACATCCGGAGTCCAAAACAAGGAACAAGCAATCTTTAGGGAGCAAGAGTTGGATTTGATATACGGTCAATTTGGACTTTTGTATGAGATTATACCTAATGCTTCGTGATCTAGTTTCAATCCCAAGATCAAGACTGGGCCCATGCTGATGGCATTGCGGGCTCTACAAGTACCAAACCTGCAGATTTGGTTGTGAAAGAAGTGAGCCAATTGTCAATTAATCAATCTACATTAGGACAAGCCATGACTTCATCTCAACCTACCCAATCGGTGAGTGTACTTTTCGTGCAATTGTCGAACCAGAAGGGCAACCAACAGCCTAAAAGGAATAAGAAAAAAGGGAAAAATAATCATAAGGGTGGGAATAAGAACGAAAATGCTAATGATAATGAAAAGAATGGTCATAATTATAGGGGGGACAAGCAGAATAAACACAAGGTAAAGTTTCCTGGAAAATTATGTAAGGATGACCACCTCACTCACTTGTGCCTGCGTATGGAAGATGCCTCAAGGTTCATAGCACAGGGCCCAACCGTCCTAAATAATCCCTTACCCAAAAGTAAAAATATGAACTCGAGGACCATTGATCCTAATTTTGCATCGGATGGAGATCAAAATCCACCGAAGGCCAATACTAGTCATGGTTGCATCAATATGGTGCACGTTGCTTAGGTTGTGACTCATGCGAAGGATTATGGTTCGTCACAACCAGACCTTGGAAAGGAACCCGCTCCAACTCCCGAACCAATGATACCATATGATGTAGTACATCCCATTCAGCATAACCAAACTGATTTCCCCTTCAGACTCATCTTCTTTTGAGTCGGGCGGGCATTTTACTGGACTGGAGCAAAACAAGCCAGAGGGCACTTTTGGCATACTGGTAACTTCATCTTCAGAGAGTTCTTGGACAAAATAATGATGTGGTTAGATGCACCAATCAACACTCTAGAGACCCATAACCTCAGAACAATTTAATCCATCAACTACTGGAAATGGCGGGCATTTTACTGAGGTCACTTACACATTTTTACCAGAATTTTCATACTTTTGAATATGCAAAATATTTTTCTTCTATTCTGACAAATTGCTATTTTCCTCATGTGGTCACCATAAGAAAAACTAAGAACATGGAAATATATCCAGTTCATCAAAGAAAAACCCCATACCCTCAGATAAATTTATCATCATCAGGACAATCTCTAGCGGGCATTTTCGTGAATCCACTTAGGCAGTTTGGCCAGTATTGGAATAGTGCAAATATGGCTAGGAGGCACTTTTGGCAGGTTGACATCTTCCTCCTTAGAGACTCTCTCGTGAGTCAAGTGACATGGTTGTATGCTCCATACAACACTATAGAGACTCAAATTCTCAATACATTTTCACATAATCCTATGAGGCATGGTGAACATTTCCTTAAGGCCACTTGGGCAGATTTAACACCAATTCCATAGTTAGACAAATATCTCAATTTGGACTAATCTGCCTAAAACACCCTTTTGGTAGGTCCATAAATTTTTCTTCATAAACTTCCAAGACAATATGAAGACATGGTCAGGTATTCCAAAGACCAATATACAAGACCCCCATGTTTCGCGGGCATTTACTCTAACCCATAATTTAGGGTGGGCATCTTTCTGAAGATACTTATCCATTTTTGCATCCACTGGTGAAACACCCTGTTTTGGCAGGCATGTATCTTTCTCCTAAATAAATATTAAAGCAAAATCAAATCATTAATAGGTATCCAAACCAACTAGCCATAGGATTGATCCAGGAGGATCCAATAAGGCAAAATTTTTGAAGTCCTCCAATCTTAGCAAAATGAGCACCAGATCTAAGGGCTTGTCGAGACAATTCCAACGGCGTTCGTTTCACCTCAAACGGACTTCGTATGAGAAAGTTATCGCATTCTGTTGTATTGGTGAAACAAGCAAATTTGGCAAAATGGAGGTGCCACTTGGCACCACTAATAGGGTGACACGTGGAATCCACACTATACTGACAAGGTGACATGGCAAGTGTATGGACCAACCACAAAGTGAGACATGGCAGTACGGATCCAAGTTGGCATACTGCCGACTAGGCGTACGGACGGTGACCTGGCAGTACAGGCAGTGACTGGGTGCTGACTGGGCGTGAGGTGGACCAATCCCAGGCTGCCACATGGCAACACGTGATTGGCCAATATGTCTAAGGAAAAATTTAAGGCCTCCGCGGGGTTCGACCCCGTGACCTCTCTTACATAAGCACTCCGCCTTCACCACTTGGGCTATAGATAGTTATTGATATGTGTGGTCAAGATTATTTTATATAAATGTGAGGAAGTTTAATGGCGCTTAAAAAGGGGGGGCAGGGGCATAAGCCCGACCCATGGTTTTCAATGCATGGGAGTTGTTACAACTCCAACCCACAACCCACGTGGAATTTCAACTCGCAGATAGGGTGCAACCCACGCGATATGGTTATATGTTTTATAAGGAATCTTTAACACATGGTCACGTGTTGTTAAAACAAACTTTCAAATGGATGGGAGCGCCACCATTACAAACAAACGTTGGTTATAACCATTGAACATTAGCACCATGTGGGACGCGCCCTTCACCATGTGTTTTTAAAAACAAACTTTGGTGGGTTCGAAAACTTGTTCATGGTTTTTCACCACATGTACTATATGAAACTTTGGTTATGGCTGTAAAAGTGGGTTTTTAAAACATTATCACATATGTAATGTGTTTTAACCTATAATTGGTATAGTTTTAAACTATAACCAAATATATGGTTGGAATATTATATGGTGGGAATATTAAATGGATGGTTGGAATTTAAGAGCCTAACCAACTTGGAGGTTTTCAACCATATGTCCAATTAGGCAAATTTGTTGTAATTGAAGAATCATTAGGAGAATGTGATGAGGGCTAACTCAAGCCTATATAAAACCCCTCATATGCCATTTGCCACTCATTCTTTGGAGTGGAGACTTTGTAGCTAAAGGAGAGAAGGGAGATTGCGTAGTTTTGAAGGAGGAAGGTACGAGTGTTTATACTCGTTTTACACCGTCTTCAGGCTTCGGAGTTGCTGGAAGCAATCTTGTTGTGTTTTGGGCAGCGGTTCTCTTTCTGAACATTGTCGCCAAGGTATCATTGTATCACTACCATGTATTTTGCCTTATGCTGAGATTATAGATCGGCCCTCCTATTGAGAAGTAGGCCCAGAGACGTAGTCCATCTTGGACGAACTTTGTTATCAACTTGTTGTCTTTATGTGCGTGTTGTCTATGCTGTTTGGTTCTCTTCTTATGGATTTGTGAGCTTCATTCATGCTCTTTATGCAATTCATGTTAACGTCATAGAGTAGCAAAGATCTTGTTTTCGTATCATGTGGTATCAGAGCAGGACTATTTGACATTGGATTGTGAGTGTGGATGCTCATGAGGGCTAAACTGCAAGCTGGTGAGGGTACATTAGAGCCTTACAATTCCGAGATCGGACGTGCACACCGAAGGAGGAAGATGGAAGCTAATGATGCCCACACCGAGATGGAGGCAAAATTTCACAAGGTTTTCTACATGATGGCTGACAAGGTAGACAAGTTGTTTGCAGACTATGAAGAACGCATGGCAAAAGAAAGAAGAGGCAGTGAAGTAAAGAAGGAAGACAAAGAAGTGAAGGAGGAAGGAAACGCCTCAGTTAACCAGGGAGGAGATGGAGAAGAGCCTCCTGAGCCTCCCTCTTCACCTTCAGCTTCAAGCACAAGTTCAAGTGCTTCTTCCTCATCTCATTCTCAGCATTCCAAGGTTCCTCACAAAGAGCCTCAAAAGAAGCCCTTATTGAAGCTCGATGTGAAGTTTGAACCCTACTCCTTCGAATGCATTTTTGACAACCCTTCCTCCCCCTCATTCACATGGTCCTTTGGGATGGAATATTGCTACTAGGCATGTTTGTACAATGACTACTCGCACAGTAGTATCTCAGAGTCAAGTACCTCCTGTTGTGTCGGGAGGTCATATCCCTATTTCTGGATCATCTTATGGAACATCTCAAGGAGTTCCCCATATCCCTAACTATGGATATTCTCATGGGATACCTTATGGAGCTTCTCATGGAGAGTCTTATGGACCACACTATGGATAGAACTATCAACCCTATGGGTACAGGTATCAACAACCTACTTACTCTTCCAATTATGGCTTTGTAGCACCGCATAATCAAGGTAACCCACATCATAATTCTTCCATGTAGCCCTATACGGGTCAAATGGGAGGAGGTTATTATGGCCAAGGCCATGGTGTTTATAGCAATCAACCTTACTTGAAACAAAAATATCAGGGAGCATGGCATAAACTAGCTCAACCTAGGCTCCCTTTCCTCACAACATTGAACTTACCTGACTTATCAAGGCTTATGAACGATCCGTTATCTCATGACCCAGCCTAGACGACCACCCCTAACAAGCTTCCTTCAGGCATTCCCAAGTTCGAGGGTAAAGCTAGAGAAGATCCTAGTGTGCATGTCACTACTTTTCACTTTTGGTGCTCTTCCAATTCCTTACATGATGATTCAATCCATTTGAGGCTATTTCAACACACCCTCGCCGGTCCTGCAGCAAAATGGTATATAGAGCTACCAAGGGGGTCATACGTTTCATTTGATAACCTTGCCATGACTTTCCTCAATCACTTTCAGCTACCCATACATTACGATATTGGTACCAAACCTTTGTCAACATTTCAACAAGATAAAGCCACACATATCTTGGATCATATTGAAGAGTGGCATAGATGGAAGAGGTTGATTAAAGCCTTTACACGACCGGAATTTATCCTTGAGTGGTTCCTCAAGTCGTTGTTACCTTACATCGTGAAGGATGTTTCTACATCCGGAGTCCAAAACAAGGAACAAGCAATATTTAGGGCACAAGAGTTGGATTTTATATACGATCAATCTGGACTTTTGTATGAGATTATACCTAATGGTTCGTGATCTAGTTTCAATCCCAAGATCAAGAATGGGCCCATGCCGATGGCATTGCGGGCTCTACAAGTACCAAACCTGCAGATTTGGTTGTGAAACAAGTGAGCCAATTGTCAATTAATCAATCTACATTAGGACAAGCCACGGCTTCATCTCAACCTACCCAATCGGTGAGTGTACTTTTCGTGCAATCGTCGAACCAGAAGGGAAACCAACAGCCTGAAAGGAATAAGAAAAAAGGGAAAAATAATCATAAGGGTGGGAATAAGAACGAAAATGCTAATTATAATGAAAAGAATGGTCATAATGCTAGGGGGGACAAGAAGACTAAAAACAAGGTAAAGTTTCCTTGCAAATTATGTAAGGATGACCACCTCACTCACTTGTACCCACGTATGGAAGATGCCTCAAGGTTCATAGCACAGGGCCCAACCGTCCTAAATAATCCCTTACCCAAAAATAAAAATATGAAATCGAGGACCATTGATCCTCATTTTTCATCGGATGGAGATCAAAATCCACCGAAGGCCAATACTGGTCATGGTTTCATCAATATGGTGCACGTTGCTTAGGTTGTGACTCGTGCGAAGGATTATGGTTCATCACAACCAGACCTTGGAAAGGAACCCGCTCCAACTCCTGAACCAATGATACCATATGCAGTACATCCCATTCAACATAACCAAACTGATTTCCCCTTCAGACTCATCTTCTTCTGAGTCGGGTGGGCATTTTACTGGACTGGAGCAAAACAAGCCAGAGGGCACTTTTGGCATACTGGTAACTTCATCTTCAGAGAGTTTTTGGACAAAATAATGATGTGGTTAGATGCACCAATCAACACTCTAGAGACCCATAACCTCAGAACAATTTAATCCATCAACTACTGGAAATGGCGGGCATTTTACTGAGGTCACTTACACATTTTTACTAGAATTTTCATACTTTTGAATATGCAAAATATTTTTCTTCTATTCTGACAAATTGCTATTTTCCTCATGTGGTCACCATAAGAAAAACTAAGAACATGGAAATATATCTAGTTCATCAAAGAACAACCCCATACCCTTAGATAAATTTATCATCATCAGGACAATCTCTAGCGGGCATTTTCGTGAATCCACTTAGGCGGTTTGGCCAGTATTGGAATAGTGCAAATATGGCTAGGAGGCACTTTTGGCAGGTTGACATCTTCCTCCTTAGAGACTCTCTCGTAAGTCAAGTGACATGGTTGTATGCTCCATACAACACTATAGAGACTCAAATTCTGAATACATTTTTCACATCATCCTATGAGGCATGGCGGACATTTCCTTAAGGCCACTTGGGTAGATTTAACACCAATTCCATAGTTAGACAAATATCTCAATTTGGACTAATCTGCCTAAAACACCCTTTTGGTAGGTCCATAACTTTTTCTTCATAAAATTCCAAGACAATATGAAGACATGGTCAGGTATTCCAAAGACCAATATACAAGACCCCCATGTTTCGCGGGCATTTACTCTAACCCATAATTTAGGGTGGGCATCTTTCTGAAGATACTTAGCCATTTTTGCATCCACTGGTGAAACACCCTATTTTGGCAGGCATGTATCTTTCTCCTAAATAAATATTAAAGCAAAATCAAATAATTAATAGGTATCCAAACCAACTAGCCATAGGATGGTACCATGGTGCAGGAATTCTTCTCAACCCATGAATTGTGGTGGGGCATTCTCTTAAGGCTGCTAGGACCAATTTTGACTAAGGCTGCTAGGACCAATTCTTCCTTAAATATATGTTGTAGTTTGGTGAGGCAAGTGACATGGTTTTATTCTCCATACAACAATCTAGAGACTCACATTCTCAATACATTTTTCAAATCATCCTATGAGGCATGGTAGACATTTCCTTAAGGCCACTTGGGTAGATTTAACACCAATTCCATACTTTGACAAATTTCTCAATTTGGTCTAATCTTCCTAAAACACCCTTTTGGCAGGTCCATAAATTTTTCTTCATCCACTTCTAATTCAATATAAAGACATGGTCAGGTAGGCTGAAGACCAATCTATAAGACACCATGTGTTGCGGGCATTTACTCTAACCCATAATTTAGGGCGGGCATCTTTTTGAGGCTACCTAGCCATTTTTTCATCCACCGGTGAAACACCTTGTTTTTACAGGTCTGTATCTTTCTCCTCAAGAAATATTAAAGAAAACTCAAATCATGAATATGTATCCAAACCAACCAGCCATAGGATGGTACCATGGTGCGGGCATTCTTCTCAAACCATGAAATGTGGCAGGCATTCTCTTAAGGCTGCTGGGACCAATTCTTCCTTAAATATATGTTGTAGTTTGGTGAGGCAAGTGACATGGTTGTATGCTCCATACAACACTCTAGAGACTCACATTATTAATAAATTTTTCACATCATCCTATGAGGCATGGCAGGCATTTCCTTAAGGCCACTTGGGCAGATTTAACACCAATTCCATACCTAGACAAATTTATCAATTTGGTCTAATCTTCCTAAAACACCCTTTTGATAGGTCCTTAACTTGTTCTTCATCCACTTCCAAGACAATCTAAAGACATGGTTAGGTATGTTGAAGACCAATCTACAAGACACCCATGTGCTGCGAGCATTTACTTTAACCCATAATTTAGGGTGGGCATCTTTTTGAGGCTACTTAGCCATTTTTGCATCCACTGGTGAAAAACCCTATTTTGACAGGCCTGTATCTTTCTCCTCAAGAAATATTAAAGCAAACTAAAATCATGAATAGGTATCCAAACCAACTAGCTATAGGACGGTACCATGGTGCGAGCATTCTTATCAAAACATGAATTGTAGCGAGCATTCTCTTAAGGCTGTTGGGACCATTTTTGACTAAGCCTGATGCTCAACCAATTCTCTTAAGGCTGCTGGGACGTCCAATTTTGACCACTTTTCTGAAAATTTTCCTCATGGAAGGTTGATTTTGTATATTTGGGTGGTCTCATTATTTTTTGCATGGAAACCTTGGTAATTTCATCATGGCACTCGAGGTAAACTCTATTGTTGTAGTTTTTCTTCAAGAGTTTTTTACCTTGGATATTTTAGGGTTTGGTCTAACTTGGGCATTTGCAGGTATGGTTGCTGCCGGAGCAATGGTTCATTCTTGTTCATGGGGTGGTGTCTTAGCTATATTGCTTCCACAACTACAGTTGGCTCAAGTAAGTGATTTTCTTTTCTTTATGAGAATTGTAAATTGTAATGTGTAACCCTGAAATATTTTCTTTGGCTTTTGGCTCTTATGAATTTATCTATGAAAATGAGGGTTGTTGTTATGTATCCCCAAGTTCTATTTTTCATTCTTGCATCCATGTGATATACAATGAGTAATGCTAATTGAATATATACATATGAACAACAACCACAAGCCCCATTATCATGATAAATATGAGGGAAACTCAATGTATGAAAATGGAAACCACTTGTAACTCAATATGAAGTAAGCTAATTGGTGGCTAATTTAGAGAGGGATCTCTCACTAGTTATAGAGTTTTCATATGCAAGATATTTAATACATCAAAGACAAGTCAGAAGGTTAGATTTTTGAATAGAACAAGTTTGTTTTTATAAAGTTTGGTGGGATGATCATGGAGGGGACCATTGGGCAATGGAGTCAACAATCCGGTCTGAAATATTTTGCATGAGGTAAGGAATCATGAAAGTTTACAGATAGAGGAACGATAGTCATCCATCCTTCAATTTGGAGATATTTAGCAGGTGATTAGTAGTCAGGAGAAAACAGTCCATCACGCAGAGCACCTAACCAGGGTGAATTCTACATGAATTTAGAAGAAAATGTTCTAAAATGCTTGAACAATGGGCTGAGAGCATACAAGACAAATTCTGGACCATATACACTAATGCTCAAACATGAAAAGAAAATACAAACTAGAATGAAAAACAGGATAAACATTCATGTAAAGAAGTTACTTATTGAAGAAAAATATGACACATGAATCTCTGCCATGAAAGGATTATCATTCCTCTACAATTTTATTCATATCTAGAAAGCTTGAAACACATTATAGTGGAGAGCCTCTGCTCTTGAAAATTCCCAACCCTTCTCCCCTTTGTGGGGAGAAATTTATACTATCTCAGTCCCCGAGGCTAATCCTTGAAACAAGATATGAAACTGTTTATAGTTGTAATCAACTACTAACAATTTAGAGTGTGGTACTACTTCCACAGTTTACATATATTAAAACAGAAATTAATATATATGGAGCTAATGTGCGTGCTTGGTCTGGATGGTAGCACGTCGCTTCTATTTCTGAGCTTGCAGGTCATGAAAACAACGTTAAGGAAGCTTTTGATGAATCACTACCGACTGGGATCGACCACTCATCTGTCTATCGAATCAGCAACGTGTCCTTCCCTGGGTGTGTGTAATTTTGTGCTCAAAGGCACCTTTCTACATGGTTTCCAGACTAGAAAAGGAGTTTATATCCTTTCCATGCTTTTCCTTTTCTACAACCCTCCTCTTTCCTGGTAATACTATTGTATGAGGGGACATGGAGAAGGGCAGCTTTGTACTCCCCACCTCCCATGGCGTGGGTTCTCCTATAGGTCATACAGTGGGGGGTGTCTTCCACCTCCTCACCACCTCAGAAAAATTTGGGAAATGGTGTTCACAAATGAGGTGATGATGAGTTTGGACACCCGCCATCCCAACATAAGCATTCTCTCCTATTGGTTGCTGCTGAACACATTCACCATGTACCGAGACTTTGGAAGCCATGATTTCTTCCAGGGTGTTGGCACTTGGGCAGACCCGGGTTAACACTGTATACTTCGCACCAACAAATGACCCACTGTGTTGGCCCTTTCGGCAACAACCTGCGCGCAGGTTGCAGTCTCACCCGAAACAACAATGGGGTGCCGCAGAATCAGGTTTCTGCATGCAAAGAGGGGGATTACTGTACTGTTGTCTTTCTCAACTGATTATTATTCAACTTTCTATTTACTTATCATTCCTTCACATATAAATTCAAAGCATAAAAGATAAACCAAACACGCGTAACCCACTACAGGGAATTCACTGCGAAGCTTACTATTAGCAGAGATCTTATATTATCAGATGTAATCAGTTAGATGCATGAAAATAACAGAAACAGAAACAACACAACAAAACCACAACACCACATATAACGTGGTTCACCCCCAGTGTAGGGGCTACGTCCACAAACTGCGTTTTATTCCTCTTTCCTCAAAACCACAGTTTATCTGCGCACACAGCTACAGATTCCTTCCCTCTTAATAGCCGCGCACACAGCAGTAGGCTTCTGCGCACACAGCTGCAGATCTTTCTTTCCTTCTTACAAAAACCCTCTGCGCACACAGCTGCAGAGGTCGTCCACGCACACAGCTGGGACTTGTCCTTTCCTTACAAAAACCAATCTTACTTGCCTTTTATTTTCTTACATCAAAAGCCTAACCTCTCTATTTTACATAAGCGCTTATTTATACTGCGCGGCTTTACAAAACCCTGGTCTTAAACCATGGGAACCCACAAAACCCTAAACCCTGGATTTAAACCA
>LPNX010683059.1:150939-221817 GCA_001517045.1 Pseudotsuga menziesii | reverse complement strand
ATCTTTTTTGACTCCATTATTAAGGCACTGGTCTTTTCTGCTTCATATTTATATTGTGTATCAATCTTGTGCTTTCGTGTGTATCTTTGTATCTTGTCATATTGATTGTTTATAGTTAAAGTTTTCAAAATCCTAAAATAACTGATTCAATAAAACATCATTACACTAAGAAATCATCCTTAGTAACTTAATAGGGTCTACCCCCCTTGGCTTCGTTAGGAGTTGAGACTAAACGGAGGAGTCAAGAACAAGGTGACAGCCTTGACTCGAGACTTGCCCCCAAGGACACACCGAGTGGCTTGAAGATTTCTGCCACGTGATCCAGGTGTGTGAAAAGGCGGCAACAGGAGGAAGACCTCCTTTCTCTGAGAAGTAGGCAGAATTCAGAGTCAAAGGCATTCACATAAGTTATCATAGCTGAGGTACCGATGGGCTTAATCTTAGTGGGGATCTTGCTATACATGTTGTTGAATCTCTTGGTAAAGTTGGAGATAGACCCACCATTTCCTCTTTTCAGGTTGCTGAATTCTGTAATATAGTAGAGGTGGTCTCTCGTCTCTCCCCAATGCTTTAGGAAAATGTCATCCAGGGCCTCTATGCCATCCACTGACCCAGTAGGCAGTTCTTTAAATTGCTTCCTATCCTGGCCATCTAGGCTTTGCAAAAAAACTATGGTCCATACATCTTCTTGTTCTATATTTATATTTTTAGCATAGCTATAAAAATCCTCTAGATGTTCTTCAGCAATGAAATCCCCTTCCCCTGTAAACTTAGGCATATAGTTGAGGTAATCCTCAGTAGGCATGGCTGCAAGAGGATTTGACAAAATTAGGGGCGCATACCTAGTTGCTAGGATCCTTTCCATATTAGTCAATTGAGGGGTGGCCATATTGGAAATGGGTATGGACCGGGATGTAGAAGGCGACACTGATGAAAATATTTGCTGAGAAGGCGGTGGTATACTTATCCTAGTGGAGTCACCAGGGATATAAATGGATAAATCCTGCTGAGAATGGTGTTTATAAATCAAATATCACTAAATAACCAATAGGATGATAGCTATCAACCCTTTAATACATCTAAAAATTACCTAAATGCACATTTAGGCAATAAACACAGTAAAGAAAGAGATGGCTGAACAAATCACAACAAAAGATCTTATACTTAGAATAAACCAGATGAGATGCTTGATAATGGAACAAGCTCATAAATCCCCATAGTTGAACCTTTATTAATGAAATAATCATGGGATTTATAGCCTTTTACAAAACTTACAGATCCTGAAAATACGATCTGTTTACATCAAAATCATTGAAAGTAATAGTTTTTCCAGATTAGGGTATCAAACCCTTGCTAACTGTTTGTTTATCTAATGCAAATGTCTAGTTCACTGGGCAATTTTTTAATGACTAAAGTGGTAGCTAGTAACCACCACTGCTGGTTTGCTGTGAAATTACTGCCAACAGTCGGTGTATCGGCATTTTAATTGAAGTTCCTAGTCTTGTTAAATCTGCCCAAAACCTTTTTAACTTCACTCCTACAGTCACTGATTAGAATCCTTTTTTTCTATCACATCGACACTCCAAGCCTGATTGCTACCGTAGTTGCAGCTCCTTAGGCCTCAATATTTCCATAGTTTACCATTGCGTTCACTGATCAAAACCTTTGTATTCTATGCCATCGGCACCCCAAGTTTGAATGTTTGCCGCACTTGCAGCTCCTTAATGGACTATTGTGCTGACAACTAGTTTGTAGTTTTGATGATCGCCATGGAGCTGCTTGGTTCTAAACTCTCCAATGATTAGTCTTTTATTCCTTCGGTCGTCGACAATTTCCTGTTATGCTATTGAAATATTTTCTGTTAATTTATCGAAGGCCTTGTCTGTTTCTCTTCCACAGTTTCAGCTCTTTAGAGGACTAGCTCGCCGATCATTAGTTCCTTGAACCTCCAATCACCGATGATCTTTCATTTTTGTGCTTTGTGAACTTCATCGGCCTGTATTCCTTTTATTTCCTACAATTGTAGCTCCCCATTTAACTATCTTTCCAATGACTAGTGATTCCATGTTCCGACGCCAAAATTTTCGTCTGTTCACAGAACCTGTAGTCTTTCTTCCTTCTGTCGTTGCAGCTCCATAGAGAACTAGTTTACCGCTCCGTTGTTCTTAGTTCTTCTGACTGTCGACAAATTTCTTCTATCAAAAAGTTTCTTGTCATCGATCGGAAGCCGTAGTCAGTTATATTTCCACCATTGTGGCTCTTTAGTATACTAGCTCACCAATCGTTAGTCCCTTGAACCTCTGATCGCCGTAGTTTTCCTTTGGCCGTGGAAGACTTGTCTTTTTGACTTCCGTAGTTGCGGCTCTGCAGTGAACTATTTTGCTGTCAGTTAGTGCTTTTAAGTTCCGATGCTGAAGTTTTCATTTGCTCGCGAAACCCATAGTCTGTCATTATTCCGCTGTTGCGGCTCTGCAGTGAACTAAGACTTCGCAACATCAGCGAATGGACCTCAAAACGTCTTACCATCAAAGCTTTTAATCCCTCTATTCTCTGTAGTGGCGGAAATTTTAGCCACTATCTTCTCTGCAGTGGTGGAACTTTTAGTCATTATTTTTTGCGCAATTGCTGCTCCTCGGAGGACTAAATCATTGATGGTTAGCCTTTAGAACCTATGATTGGCAGTGATTTTATATTGATTTATCGGATGTCTTGCTTTTTTCCTCACTGACACTGTGGAGCTACTTAGCTTTACGTAGCCAATAGTTATTCCTTTCAAGTTCTGACATCGATGAGTCTGTGTTGTTTCGGACCTTATAGTACGTCTTTATTTCACCATTGCGGCTCCTCGGAGGACTAGCTCATCGATCGTCAGTCCTTTCAAGTCTCGATGCTAACACTACAGAAATATTTAGCTCTATCTCACCGATCTTGTAGCCTTTAAAACAAATCATTGCTATTAAGAAATGCTTCGATGGTGTAAAAAAGTTACAGCAAGACGCCTATCTGCCGAAGGGGTCTTCCACCTTCTATTTATCTTCCATCTTTCGGTGGCTAATGAGATGTTTTGATCCTCTCCTAAGCCACCGAAGCCACAACTTTGTGAAATTTGCATAAAAAATAGAGGTCTTCAAAACTGTTAGTGATCTTCATGTCCTTCATTGCATTATTTAAATTCTTCATACTAACTAAAATAAATTTATTTTATTTGGGAGATAACAGGTCGAGATGCCAAATTTAGGGTTCTTCAAAATAAAAATTCAACCACTAAAAATTAAAAGCAAACCAATAAAATGAAAGAGTGTGGGATGTAGATTTACCTGGATTAGATGATTCTTGGTTTCCTAGCCCGTAGCTCCCAGAATCATTGTTTGAAGTTTGTAGTTCAAATGCACTATGTGGGGTCAAAATTTCAAATCATATGGTGAAAATGACTTTTTTACTTTTTTATAGAAATTTTTTCAAATTTTTACCCACTACTATATAGTTTGGACCCTTATTAACTATTTTGGATTGTTTTTGCCTAATTTTCTGGTGTAGGGACCTTATTTGAGCATACGTTTACTAAGAATTTGACGCCTTCAGATCTATTTCAGGTATAATTTTGAACTGGCATATAGGCTAGGACTACACATCTTCTTGCATTATGCATCGGCTTATGACCATGTCTCCTTGACTATAGGTATGAACCCACTGCGTAATGTCACAGAATCTTCATATTGCTATTATAAGTGGCATTATGTAAGTGGTAAAGCTTTCCTATTCATGGGTTCCCTAGTTAGATCCTGCTTTGCAGTTTGGTACCCATGCTGAGATTTCTCCACTATGTTTGGGAGTCCCTTATAGTTCTATCATGTCCTTGAGAAAGAGATTCATATCCCTCTTGATCTTTATGCTAGCCATCTCCCACAGGGACTCCCTTGTATATCAAGTTTTAATTGCATTTAATGCGTTTTTCTTTCCTTATTGAGATTTATGCCAGCTTCCCGCTTCATAGTTTAATCCATGTATCCTGAGCTCGTCTCAATCCTAGCCAAGAATATCCTTTTATATATCCTTTGCATATTGATTATCCCTTACTGGGAGGAGACCTTCCCCTGAGTGACCTTATCTCGCACATGCTTCCTTGCATTGATCATAGGTATGTTCCGCTACTTTGAACTAGTTTACTTGCTCGTGACACTCATATCATCCTAGCTGTATACTATAAGAAATTTTATTCTTTTTCAAGCTTTCTAATTTGAAAAAGTCCAAAAAAAATTAAAAAACATAAAAAGCCGGATGGGAAATGATATTACTTTTGGTAGCTATCGAGTCATGTCACTGTATATCAAATCCATTGGTTGGGTTATTAGTATGAATTTAAGAGTTGTAATCATTACTCTAAGTTTTCTCCACCAACTAGTTATGCTTCCAGTCCTTATGGAGCCTTTGTTGATGCCCCCTATGTCACAGAGTTGTTCCATTTTGCATGTCAATTCTATACTACTTATTTTCAGTCACCATTTTCCTTATGATCTTGTTCGAGGAGAGTTTATCCCAATTCAGCCATTCCTTAGTTATATTTTTTTTGCATGTTATCCATTCCTAATACAGTTACTGGTTTGTGCACATCTTGTTTGTTTGCGCTCTTCAAAATTATTCAATGTTGCTGAGTACCTCGTGTTGGTTGATGTGGGATGCCTTAATACCGTCCTTCCAACGGATTCCATTCCATCGAATTCAGATCACCTATTATGGAATAGGAGTATATATTCCATTTAGTTCCTTGAGACTTCTAGTCATTAGTGGTAGGTCCTTTCACCATTGGAAGTTTTGGGAATACATCAATGTCCCCTAATCGATGGATTATTTCAAGTGTTCGACCTCAACAAATCTATTCACACTTGTTAGATTACACTATGTACCTTGATTCCCATTATCATTATTGGTGGGATATCTCACGTCTCTTAACGGTATACATCAATGACCAGTAATCAAATGATGGACCATCATGTTTGACCTCGACACCTTTATTCGCATGATGGGACATGTACTCGTAGCGTTTTGTTGTTAACACTAAAAAGTGTGCACCTAGATCTACATGGTCTACACCATATACATACATCATATACTACCATATTTCCCTTACTTTGACCTTCACAATTGTATTTCCATAAAAAATGGTCCAAAACATCATTATTCACTATGGTTTACCCTCACTCTCTCCCCCAAAAAGGGTCAAAAACCATAAAAAGGGTTAAAAACCATAAAAAAGAGAAAGGGTTATTAAACCACAGGAAAATACCATGGGTCACTACCTTGGGTCAAAAAACCCTAATACCATACTATAAATACATTGTGAAGGGCTCTACCAAAGCACTTTTTTTCTCATTTTCATTTGTGGGTATGTCATGACACTTTTGCTCTTAGGTATTCACATACTCCCTTTCCACCATTCATGTTTCCATATCATTCCCACGGTGTACATCGAGACATCCTCTGTACCCATCTTGAATCCATTTATTGTTTGACAACTGTCCATTGAGAAAACTAGAGAACCAAACCATGGAGCTGTGGAACCACTTTCAAGGATGGCTACGGTGGCCCATTCTACAGGAAAAGAGGTGTGTTTTTATTTATTTGCATTAGTTTATTTTAGCTGATATATGTTAAAAAATGATAAAAATATTTTCTTTCTGTTATTAGTTTAGTTTGATTTTTAGTTTTCCATTGAACTCTTTTTTATGATCACAAGGATCTAAGGTTGGTGCTTCTGTACGTAGCTGGGGAGAAATCCCCACTACAGTTTTGCTGAATCTGCTCAGTTAATCCATTTGGATCTTGTTTTTTTCAGGTTTCCATTGGTTTGTTCTGATTTTTTTGTCATCATCCATCACAGATCGGGCCCCCTTGTAGCCGATATGAACCCATGTTGTGATAATGACTGCTCCCATGGCTGTTGTCATCTCTGTATTTTAATTT
The DNA here is from genome assembly GCA_001517045.1 of Pseudotsuga menziesii. NCBI lineage: Eukaryota > Viridiplantae > Streptophyta > Pinopsida > Pinales > Pinaceae > Pseudotsuga > Pseudotsuga menziesii. Next base: position 215,856 of record LPNX010683059.1, on the reverse strand, counting down.
TTTCCCATTTCGGGCTGAGTTTCTCTTATATGGATGAAATCTGTGACCCATTTTATCCTTTTCTCCTGATTAGCATGACCTAGGTCATGCCTGCATCCCTGATAAGAGAGACATTTTTAAAAAACTAGATCGCTCTTGTTCTAGCTTCCAGAGAAACCCCAGTCACTCCTGTGATTCAGTTTTGAGTGACCCAGTCATGTCTTACCCTCTGTTTTACATGAATTGATTGTTCTCTTCCCAAATCGCAACTATCCCTCTATTATTTGCGACCCAGATCGTTCCTGTTCCATCGACAAGTGCGATCGACAATTTTCAATCGGTTTTTTGTGCCTGTTTCAGACCCCTGTCTATCCCAAACCCTATCCTTACCTATTTTTATTTCAATATCTGATCTTTTATAGCCCCTTGGTGTGTTTGAGACCTCCCCTTATTGGTTTATGAGTTGAGCTCCGTAGTTGAAACCCCATGCTTTTTTCCTGCATTTGATTAAAATTTCCTTTACTACTCATTTGTTTCAAGCATAATTTTGTTATTGGAATTTTTCTTTTTTTTTGCATCTTTACTATTCATTACTGTTATTTAACGCATTACATTTTCATCCTGGTAGTGATATTCTTGGGTTGCTGGGTTTGACATACATTTGTACAAAATTCACACCACTAAGTGAAACACTCAATTCATGATCCCGACCAGAGCCTTAAATTAACTTAAATACAAACCAACATTGTAACCTCTTTTGAGGATAAAACAATCTTTTAGTTAAGTTAGGACTTTGGAGATAGGCATCCAAACAACACCCCCCTGTCATTCACATTATGAGACATAGTTGTTGTCCAGTAGGGAACCACAAACCTCTTGTATTTGTTGACACGGTCACAACCAGTTTGTAAGGAGGCCCCCGCTCTGTAGGAGTACGCTGCAATGAAGGGGTTATGAAAGTCAGGGTGGAATATCACACTCCATATTGCACTGAAGGATAAACCTTCTTATTCCTCCTTGTGCATGCCAATGTATACTGGTTGTCGAGGGAAAAATGGTTGAAGCGTCATTAAATCGAACAAGAACTTATTTGCATATTCATCCATGGTCTGCTGTCCCAATATTAGCTCATGGAACTCCTTAATTGTGTCATCATAATACCTATCAGAGAGGTATTTCTACCTAAAATATTTCTTGAACTGTTTCCACTTCAATCTCCTTTCACTAATCCTCTTTATTTGCTTGAAGTGTTGCCACCAAATGGATGCTAGTCCATTTAGATTGAATATGGCAACTCTTGCCTTCATGTTTCCTGAATAATACTGCACTTGAAAGTACTTCTTTATCCCAAAAATCCAAGCTTCAGCTTCTTGTCCTGTCTTTATCTCACCATTAAATGTAGGAGGTTTAACTTTCCTAAATTCATCTCAAGAGCAATCCCTCTGCTGCCTTCTTCTTTTCCTTTTATGAGAAGATGAGCTTGTATCTCCACTGGATTCTTTAGAGTCAGATGATCCAATGAAAGTCCTTCTCCTTCTTCTGGTGCTGCTCTTACTGCCTTCTCTCCTAGAGTCTATCTTTTCCTGCAATTCTGTCAAACTCTGCAATATGGCAGCATTCAACTGATGCTGCTATTCCTGGGCTTTAACCAAGATTCTCATGGTGGCTGCAACTTCGGATGGTGTCCCCTGGAATCTCCTTCCATTAGACTATATGCCATCATTTCCATTACAAACATTTTCTCCCATGGAATCTTCTGCTCACTCGTAAGAATCCCAGGAATCATACCCATCATGGGTTCTCATGACTGAACCGCCCCTGGCTTTACCACACTCTTCTTTCTGGAGTACTGCTCTTGGAAGTTATCTATAGTTCTGCAAATGTGTTAGTAGAAAATTGTTAGATGCATAATATTAATATAAATCAAAATTACTTACCTTCTTCTTCTGGAAATTTATAAAGCAACAATTATGCTAAAACACATAATTTTCTCTATTTCATGTTTAGCTCTGTGACCACGAACAGTCTGTTGAAATCTACTGAAAATTGAGAAATTCCTTTGGAAAACCTAAATCTTCTTAGGCCCAATCAGACCTCCTCCCAACTAGCTTTTCGACACTGTGGTTGTCAAAATGCCTATCTCATTGGCAGATTGTTGCTTCTTTCTTTTCGACGTTTCGGTGGGAAAAATGACTAAACCCCCAACCTGCATCGGGGACCCTCTGACCGGCGATGTCAACTACTGTTCATCAGGCGTTTTGGTGGTTGAAACTTCTAAATTATTTTGCTATATCGGTGAGTTACTCATCTGATTCCTTTTGCCACATCGAGCCTGCAATGGTCTATTATCCTGCGTCTGATCGGTGATTCATTGGTCTATTTTCGTCTGCAATCCTCTATCATTCCAATATTCATTAGCGATAGCATATACTAACCATGTTGCATCGGCGATCGGGTGTCCTATGCATCAGACGGTTAGTCCCTTCAGGTTCCACAATGATGGAACACAATCGAACTACATCTTCTGTAGCCATGGTTCTATCAGCAGTTGAAGCCCCTAGAAGCTACGGCATCAGCACTTGGATGCTCTCCTCATCATGTGGTTAGTCCTTTCAGTCTCTGCAACGGTAGATGTTCGGTCAAAAAACTTTACCTAACATAGCTCATTGGTAACAGAATCACCTAATCATTGGCGATGTCATCAACTAACCATCACCGATGGCCGATGATGCTATGACTTAGAATTTTTTTTGAAATCTTTCTCTTTAGTATTCCTCTTCCTTTCGTTGATTCCATCGGCTCCATCTCCCTTATCCTCCACCGATCAAAGCAACTACTTGTCACCACTAATGTTCACTAAACACCATGGCATAGGTGAGTGGAGAGATTCATGCATCGATGGGATAGTTGTCAAGGCTTTCACAATGACGAGTGCTCGTCAACTAATTTCCGCCGACGTCCATCCGCAGTATCATCAACTAACTTCTGCCAATGATTTCAACACTTAAACAAAATTTCAAAACTTCTTCTTCGGTCGACAGTCGGAACCACTAAGCACTATGCGTCGACATTTTAGTCCACACGGCAGCCACAACGGCGAGCTAACAAACAACTAAATTCTTCTGCGGTGTCTGCCGCCACATCAGTGGTTCTGTCATCTAAATTTCGCCGACAATTTTAGGACTTGGAAGAATTTTCAAAACTTTTCTCTTTTCTCTTTCTTCCACCGCATCGGCTGTCGAAACGACTAGCAACTACTGCATCAGACGGTTAGTTCCCTAGTCACCCACAATGGCATAAATCCATTCAACTAATTTGTTTCGCTGTTCATTGACGATGAATACCACTAACATGATCTGATGGCCGACGAGGTCAACACTTAAAAAATTTTGTGAATTTTCTTGTCTTCACCCATGTTCTTGGTTTCTTCTGGGAAGTAGGAAACCTACCACTATTAATTGTCCTCATGGCCCTCTGAGGCCCAATGCTACAACATAACTCTGTCACTACATCCTCATGGCCCATCCAAGCACATGCTACAACCAGAGCTTTGATACCACACTGTAATATCCTCGGCCCTCCGACCAGCAAAGAGGATGCTACTATACATCAAATCATCCAGGCATCTAGCCCAATAAACATGAACATACATACAAACAATGTTGAAGCATGATATTTAAAAACATAAAACATATAACTGAGCATAATTATTCATATACACAATGGAAGAAAAATGTATCAATCAACACTCATACATATATAGATCAACATTTAACATGTATATCATCATTCATCAATGGTAAATATAATTGTAGACACAAGTCAGGCAAGAGTACTTATCTTATAGAGAACTTCTTCCACAACCAGCTACGTTGCTGCGATGTTCCACCCAGCCATAGGCCCGCTTTCTCCTTAATCTCTCAGCAATGCTGCCACCCCCGAACCGGGAATTATTCCCCAAGGAATAAGGAACTAACAGGCTTACACATATCCAAGGATAACAACACCTCAAGGGTACATAGTTCAGCCAAGACAACACAGTTGGGTTTTTCCAGCGAACAACGGGTCAGCCAAGCCAACAAAGTTGGGTTTATCAGGCCATCCAGGAGTTAGGAAAGGATAAATGCTAAGCTGGTGAGCTCATTGAAGAGCTACAGACACCAACACCAGAACCAGATTGGCTTCTAGAACGCCCACACACACCCAACATAAGGAAATTAGTCCCTTCTCTACAACGCAGTCCCTCAGACCCTGATCTCCCTTCCAGTACTATTCAAGGGTTGTGGAGAAGAAAGCCAGATTAGTAGCTCTATCTGTGTGGTTGTCAACCCACCAGGTTCATCAAGCACCTCATGCCCTCATTCACCACTCCAATGCAGTCCAAGGACAAAACCACTGCATGCAAGTAGCCAACAGCTATTCAAGCTTTTACAGGGGAAAAACACAGTCAATCAGACATGGGAAACAGCAGCCCGTAATAACTATGAAACTACACCAACCGATCCTCAAGGAAATCGATTCTCAATCTATGCGTGAAGGGAAAAAGACACAGCCAAAGCAAAATGTGGAAGAGACTACTGCCCACATAGCGTAGGGACTCATAGCACCCAATTGATCCTCAATACAATCGCTGTAGAATTTGCACAGATCAAAAAATGGTAAAAGAATAGACTACCACTCTATACGGGAAATACAAAACGCAACTCCACCGAACTATTGATGCCATTATAGCCTCGAATCAAAGGTGGACATAACATAACAATATGCATTCTGAAATTGATGGGAAAAGATACAAAACTCTGCGTGAACAGAGGAAGAACATTTTTTTCGATTAGCAAGCGGTGTGTGAAGGAATGGCGAACCCTCCCCAATGGAAATGTGGATTCCTTTAACTCTGGTGCATGAATAAACTAAACAGAATCACAAGCTGGTTAGTGGGTAGACCATTTGCACGTCGTGGAGAGTGAGAGTAGGCGTGGGCATGGAAGTGGTCTTTCTGCCAGCAAATCGTTGCCCCCAACTACCTATGGAATAAATAAGGGTGGTGTTTTAAGGAGACAAAAAGAGAGTGGGACACATGGATTCTCCCCCATGACTCAATGTTCAACATTCCCCTTCCCTATCCTTTGGAATCATGCCCCTTCTCAATTTAGTTGCAGTGAACATAGCTGGTTGGGTTATTTAATGATGCCACAATTTAATATATGTCGTATGTCCCGTATACTATCAGTGACAATTCCAAATCCGAAACATAACATAACCAAATCGATGGTGGGGCCTTGGCCTTTAGCTCTGCACCATGATTATTTACAATATAAGTATCATGTATATTTAATGCAAGCGGGGTTAAAACCGGGGTATTACGTGATGAACCACTAGAGAACCCTCTAGCACTCATTCCATATTTTAGCCAAAAGAAAGAACCAATCGTAGAACCAACCAAAGAAATGAATAAATAAGACGAAGAGGAATCATTGATTAAAGAAGGATTTAAGCTTGATTTTGAATACCTACACCTAAAAGAGAAACTCAACCAATTCATCTAGCAAATTCTCGCTTTCCAACATAATGTGAAAGGAAAGGCCACTCGATAGCAATTGAAGAAAATGAAGTTATTGATGACATCTACCATTGAATAAGACTTAATGGGATTATGAAAGCAATCCAAGTTTATCATAATTGAAGCAACTAGAAACAAATCCACCATCAAGCTATGAATCCATAAAAAATTTCAAAACAAATAAGACCAGTCTCATTGGGAGAAAGAAATATGACCACTTCCCCTTTACCTACCTTGTATAAAAAATTATAGGTAACAACAATATATCATGAGGAGGATTGGTTGATGTCTCAGATGATTCCCTTCCACCTTCCTCCCACTTCCCCTTTACCTACCCTATATAAAAAATTATAGGTAACAACAAAATATCATGAGAAGGATTTGGTTGATGTCTTAGATGATTCCCTTCCACCTTCCTCGACCCATCTATAATAAGAGCATCCCTTGACCACGATATCAAATTCTCCATCCATAATAATGACCCCCAATCTTACTAAATTTCTTGGATCTTTGTCGCACATATTTCCTCAATTAAGTTAGTTAACCATGATCTGACCAATCTTGGAAGCTACAACTTAGCCAGATTAATTGGATACTTTTCCTCCCCCTCCTCCACAAGTTTCCAAGTACCCAAATAAAAAACTCCTAATTATGTCAATAAAATCCTGTCTCATGTCTACAAGTCTATCCATGACAATTTCTTTACCTTTTGTCACTTCGCTTCTTTCATCGACCATCCCACCTGCCATCTTAACCATTCCGATGATCATTGCAATGCCCCCTTTACAAAATTTGACCCCCTCCAATTCAATCCCTATGCATACCATAGTCAAAACATTTGTTCGATCTATTGACTCACTTCTCACCATATTGACCTATTCACCAACTAATTCCATATCCACCACATCGACAACCATATCGCCAACCTCTTCATTGGCCCTCGTATCAACCATTGGTACGATGACTATCCAAACTATAATTTATGTTCCATCGACTGGTACCATTTCAATCTCATTGATTGTACCTATTTCGAGTGCTACTGTTTCGATGGTATCCATAACTGTATTAAATATGACCACCTCATTTTCTCATCAAACAAATCCAACCAATGGAGCAATCTGTAGAAGAGTTCAAGAAAATAAAATGAAATCAAAGAAAAAAACAAAAACTAACACTGGAGAGTGGCACCATAGGAGATTGGCACTTCAACCAAAACAAACATTTTTGTACTTGTTAAAGCATAATATCAATAGTTATACAAATTCATTAAAATTGTTAATAAAGAAAGAAACAAAAAATTAAGGCTATGAAGAACGAGTAGGGGGGCACCTGGAAAGCATGTTCGTAAGAGGTTAACCAAATTATTGGATCGATAGTCTGTCCTCAACTAAAAATAACCCTTAACAAAATCCATAGCCTTTTTGGGTTTGTGTTATCTATATACTGCAAGTACTCGACCAACAGAGTCAACAACAACAATATGAAACTACTCTACTTATAACTGATGCGTTTAGAAATTTTGAAGAGTGGTACAGGCCACCAAAAGAGTATGTGACTCAAGAAAATAGAATGGCCCTAGTATGGAATAATTGTTATTCATATTATGGGAATATTTGCATTGAAATTTAGGCCATGCAGACCATTATTTTGGACTAATACACAATGAAGAGTACAACTGATACTGAGACTGCTAAAATTTTGGAGGAACAACATCTCATGGTATAATTGCAGAATAAGGAGCACTAGTGGTTGCATGAAGATAAGAATGAACATGGTGAATTCAATCATCTGATTACCTATATATACATTCTAATGTGAGCTGCTAATCTTTAACATCAATATGTTGGTCCTAATCTTCAGAACATGCAAAACAAACCAATTCTAGAGAAGTTGTTGTGATTGTCATATCTCAACATAGTTAGTACAAACATATAGTGTGTATTAGTTTATTGGGAATATTTTCAACGATGCCTAATGCTTTTTTCCACCACCATAGTAAAATCATGTATCAAAGAAACTGCACTTGGTGCAGCAACCAATTCTCAACAACCTTGAAAAAATATAGATTTTTTTTATAGTTTTCTAAGCTTTTGTAAAATCTGCATCTCCTTGTTCTCTTCTAGACGAAGAAGGAGTTTGGGGTGTGGGAGATGTTGGAGGATCCTATTCAACAATTCAACTAGGTCCTCCCAACCAACCACCTAATGGTCAGGGTGGTCTAGTCGAGTCAATTAAGATGACTAGCAGACAATTATACAGTTACATTTTTCTAACTAATTGTATGCTTCATATATATAGGTTGTTGAGCCAGGATTATATAAACATTATATTTAATCCCTTTAGTGCATTATGGCATGTTAACATAATATAATACTTGTTGTTGGTGTGACCATTACTCTTATTCTTTCTTGCTCTCTTTATGTATGCTTTTTCTCATACATGATATATGTTATAATGTACTACTGGTAACCTAATGTAATCTTGTAGATTACAATAGTGTTTCTAAACAACCACCATTAAAATAAAATAAACATAAATATTTTCATGGTGGTTTTAAACCATCCTTATAGGTATATATAAGGGCATTTTTAAACCAAACTTGTAGAAGATATAAAGGATATTTTTCACAAACTACCCTTATAAAAAAACATATAAAGGTGGTTTATAACCATCCTTCTATGTAGATACAAGGGTGATTATATGAAAACCACCACTAGAAAGGGTGTTATTCAACAATGCTTAGAACCATTGTAAAAATGTTTTTGGAAACAGTTTGGAAAGTAATATTAAAACATTTTTTTTTACGATGGTAGTTTTAATGCCATTTACTTATTGACAATGACCATGTCTCATACCACTCTTAATGCTACTTTTGAAAATGAAAATGATTGCCATTAAATGGCTAAAATCATTCGTGACTTGAGCATGCCTTTGAATACCTTAGTCACTAGTAGTTCTCCCCTTACCCTAAGACACTAAGTTTAGCTCCCCCCCTCCCCCCCCCCCACAATTTGTGTATATGATTCTAGCTTGAATAACCCCCCTAGTTTTATAAGTTCTAAGTCAAGTTAGCATATAATACACTCAAACCATGCAAATGGAATTTTTTTTTGCTTTGTAACCAATATGATATGTAAATCACCTAATATATTCCAATGGTCGACTCATCGAAATAGATCTAAAACTTACAATTACTACAATGATATTATTCTTGACTATATAACTATGTTTTTTCATTTTATAATTTAATAAGAAAATGAACACGCCATATTGGATTCTTTAACTACCAAGAAATATAAATGGAAACCACTGCAACAAAGACATATGACGGTACACCATAACACAATATTTTTCCTAGGGAACTTGATGTGGGAAACACTAACAAGAATTTAAATTATCGTTCCTTTATTCTTAATCAAACAAGAGTGCATGTGAATAGAGAGAGAGAGAGAGAGAGAGAGAGAGAGAGAGAGAGAGAGAGAGAGAGAGAGAATTTAGCTTGTTCTGGTGCCATGCAACACTATGGTTTTCCACATTCACTTGCAAAGCGATTTCCCCCCTTTTATCTTCCATCTCTCTATTTCTCTTAGAAGTTTCTCTATTATGGAACATGAAATAAATAAAACATGAATTGTATCTTTACCTACTTTATAATAGGGTTTTCACACCCTTTATTTCAAATTAGGGTTAGGTTTGATATTCTCATGATGATTGTAGAATTCTCTAATGAATTCACATATATTATTGTAGCATACCCAATCCTACCTCCCTTGGTTATCAAGGCACTCCATAAAAATTTCACCCTCTTACGATTAGGATTTCTAGTTGTGATTCCATTTCAACCCCAATAGTTCCATGACTTATGCTTAAACACACACACACAATTTCAACGTTGCAGTGGAAATAATCATGTATGCACAACATATTCCCCAAATTTCTATAACAAGTATCTTATCACATGAATGAATTACACAAGGATTCTTACCCAATTATATAATTAATAATTCCATCACATCAATCTTATATTATCAATTGGTTACATGGAAGAACATAATAGCTTACATATAAAATCACTTCACATAGAGGTAATTACAACTCTTTCCTCATTCTGGTATCCTCATTGACACCTACAAAACCAAATCCATACATTTACCATGGTTTTATCTCAATACAAATAACAAAGGATGAAATATGTAGTATACAACCTAAGAACCTTAAAATATGCACATCATTATTTCTCAAACAACTCACAATGTATTTATGGGACATGATCATACTAGAATGGTATTAATCAATTTAAAATCATGATATTTACACACAAGAACAATGGCATGCATCAATTATCATCACATAAATATTTAAGATAAAATACATATCCATTAATTAATGCACTTGGGGAAATAATAATGTTTTTCCTCCAACCATAGGCACCATCTAGTGTAGATGTAATGAAGCAATAAGGGTGAATCCGATAGCATGGCCGCTCCAACACAACCCTTAACCCAATATACAATATAATTGGACTTTTCTCTCTAAATTATAGATATCCAAGAAACTCAATAACACACACATTATAGGAACCTCTTCTTTCTAGCATAATGTCATAGACACCTCTTTCTTTGTAAAATAGTCCCTCGAGAGTCCAATTTTCCAAATATTTCTAGAGTCCAATTTTCCCAAATATTTCTATACAAGAAGACTTCCAACTCCAAACTCACTACTTGAGCTTTGGTAATGGTTTAACAATAAGGACAACACAATCCTAAACAATATGGCTCATAACAAATACATATCTATCACAATAAACATGGAACTCATAATGCATTATGTTTTCACCATGCCAAGTAAAATATTGATGCAACAACTCCCTCTTCTTCCCCAAAATTGGTCTAACCTAGTCTATAATGGTACTCTAGCATGGTTCATAAAAAATTTCAAATGGGTGGATAACAAATAATAGTGAATACTCCATTCCAATGTTTTTTGGAATGCCCTTACATTCCCACGTGAGGTGGCTCCATGCATTCCCAAGCAAAGAAAAATAATACCATAAGGAAAGGACATATACTAAAAGGGAGGAAAATTCAAGGGTTTCTCAAGCTATGATTTGTCAAATGATTAAGTTGTATTCCCCTTGCATTCCCCTCTTGCTTCCCCATATCCCCCTTGTTGTTCCTAAGATGTTTTGACCCCTAAGTGCATTATATTTTTATTTATTTAATGATCATTCTGAAATAACTTGAGTGATATTATACTTACCATACTTGCAACATGATGATGATATGCACTTCACAAGGTTGCACCATAACACATGATCAATGGCATGCCATCTCATGAAAAGCCTTGATTTTTCCTTTTGCACTTGAATCTTTAATATCCAAATACTATATAAAGGTGCATATTAGGTTATTACAATTATTAACTCCACATGGTGAATTATGGTGAGATGACATGGATTCCAATTGGACCTATGGATAATAATTGGATCATTACCATGTTGGGGCATAACATTTAGATACAAACTTTGTTTGATGAAAATGAATATTTGATGGAAAGATATCAAATCATAGAATGTAATGTGAATTTGGAGGAAAATAGTACTTGGGATCACATGCCTCCAAATTCTACCTCTTTGAACCTAAATTGTAGCTGGGTCTATAGTGCAGTTCCTAGGTTTTGATCCAGGCCAATCCTTCCAAGTCCCAAATTCTATCTTCCTATTCTAGAGAATCTATAAATACATATGGTAACTATGTAAATCCATCTTGGATATATGTAAATCAAATGAATATGGTCAAAATTCCTCAAACATAGCCTTTGACCCTGTTACACATAATTCTTGTCACCATCATGTGTTGAGGTCCAAAACATCAGAAATTGCCTTCAATCCCAAAAATATGAAGTTGGCCACTGGCCAGGACTCCTATTTTCATACCTGAGTCCACCACCACTTTTTCCATTTATGCAATAAGTTTTACCCTCTTCAAAAACTCCTCTTATATCTTGACAATGAGCGGTGCCACCGCCTTTACCCTTTGATCAATAAGCAGTTCCACCATGGTAATGCTCTATCTACATAGTGAAAGAGTGATGCTAGAGTTTCAAAAGGAAAAAGAGAATATTCACGAAGCTTCTCGAAGGAAATATTCGTGGCACCCTCATCCCTACTCTTTTAGACCACCTAGACTCGATATCCCCCTAGTAGGATCTCCCTTCCACCTCATCCACCATTTTCTCAACCATCCCTATTTTCCCAATGGCTATAAATACTAGCTCATCCTCCATCCATTGGGAGGAGAAACGTTATTTTGCTGCACTAAAGTTCTGGCCAAATCTAGGGTGAGCATAGAGAAGGCAAGTTGGAGCTTTGAGGACAAGACTTGGTTTGTGAGGAGGAATCACAACACCAAGGCACATGGTTGTAATATCTCTTCTTCATTTTAATGCAATTATGGTTTCTTTCCCATAAAATGTATTGTGTTATGATCACTCATTTTATTATTGTATTCCTTAGTCACTGATATAGAACTGCAGATCATTTTATGGAACTTTTGATCTTGTTTGTTGTTTGATGTGTTTATTGCAAGTACATCTGCGGAGATATATCACTATAGAAAGATGATATATCACACCGTAGAACAGATCAAAGACTCATTCCATATATCTACCAATTCTATGGAATGTGATTATCTTTTTTATCACTCATTTGTTCTAGACATGTACCATTTAGATATAGGGGAACAAATCCTATCCGTAGGAGATGATAATTTCCAACAACAAATCTAGAGACCATACTGGGGAAGACATTCATATATTATGATCTCTTTTCGTTTTCAATTCGGAATTTCTGATCTTTCTTGGTTTTTAGTCCTTGTCTTTATTCCAAAACTTCACTTTTTTCAAGTAATTAGATCTGCTAGTTTGTAGTGAGATTTGGGTTCAGTTTAACTAGATCCGCTCAGAGCTGAGACATTTTTAGTTGTTATGCTTAATTTTCCTGTAATTTTCATGGTTTGATGCTAGTTATATATGATACTTAACTTTCTCTGTTTCACTCTTTTTTTTATTTTGAAACCTATAGGAGCCACCATGCTTTCAACAAGGACATTAAACGGTGCCACCGCATATGCTCAGTAGATAATAGGGGGTGCCACCACTCTGTTACAGTGGAAAAAATGAGGTTCCCATGCGGTAACACTCTCACCAACCTTCTGCAAGAGGTTCCAGGTAGGGTTTTATACCCCTGTGTTTTCAAGATTTTGTATCAGTGTATTTCTTTTTTGGATGTGTTTTTTGGCTTCATTATTGATGTTTGATTGTTAATTTCAAGATCTGGAAAGTGGTAAAGGCTTATTTCTTTTTGTTTTAAAGAGATAGGTTGTTTTCATCCGTTCAAATGCTTGCTATGATTGGGTTTGATTTTTGAAAGAGTTCTTGGAATTCGTATATTCAGATCGCTTTTTACTGTTAGACCAACTGAAAATAAAGTTTTGGTTTTGGTTCATTCATTCTTGTTCTTCATAGGTTCTTGAAAGATTGCTTTTGCTTTTTTTATTAGAAGATAATTTGAGATTTGATCATAGTTGTATTTGAAGATGAACTATTGGATCCTTGATTAGTTTCACAAACGTTCATGTATTCACATTCTTCTTTTCTTTATATGTTTTTTTCTTGCCAAAAATATCATAGGTTGAGTTAGGTCTTTTCATATTTGAAGAATTTTTAAAAAGAGTTTAGTTTTCCAAGTAGTAGTAGTATATTTATTTTTGGAAAAGATATCTTACTTCATTTTTCTTTCAAGATCAGTTATTAGAAGTTTGTTTCTTGTTTGCATTTTGAAATATAGTTCAGTGTGAATGTTTGGGATTTTTTTCTTATAAACAGGATTGAATCACTCTCTCTCTCTCTCTCTCATGTAAGTAGGGAATGCCTCAAATGATAAAGTGAAAAATTTGCATAATCATACTACGTGGTTTTACTTTTCTGTCCACACATCACGCATTCATTTAATCATTCAAGATAAAATTAACGCTAGTTCTAGGTTAAAAATTTTAGTAACTTGAGTGATAAGATAGAGACGTGTTTCGGCGTCTTAAAACATAGATCTGTCATTCTATTGCCTACACTGGATCCCGAGGACTGTGTGTTTCTTCCATGTATCATTAGTATATCAAACAGACTTTCATGTACCCTTGCGTTATATAGAAAGGTACTTCACTTAATCAATTGTATATCGCAAGGCCCTTTTCGCACGGTTTTGCATTAGACAAAACTAACACTGATTTGAGCTCCCACGTACCTTGCATATATCGGGAGACCCCTCTAGGATACCTTAAGCCAACTGATAAAATACTTTTGGCCATCTTATTGGAGAAATACACCAAGAACAACACTCAAGGAGCTATTATGTACATGCCGTCTAGGTAGTTGGGTATTCAGGAAAGGGTATGGTCCCAATCCTCCTTGCTGCATTTTAGTGTTGGACCTCGGGGTACATCACGAGTTGAAAAGAATTGAAAATCCTAGTGAGGAATTGACTTTCATCAGCCCCTCTTATCACCTAAGTTTGTTTGTGACCTTTAGCTTGCGTAGTAGTGGTTTTGTGTGTGATTCTATTTTTAAACCTTGGGTTAGGTTTTTAGTGACTGATAGTATGGATGAGTTACCTTTGAGATGATCTCAAAGGGTTCAAGGCTTACCACCTAACCTTCATCTTGTTGTAGGAGAGATCTCAATGGAAGCCACAGACCAATGTTCCACAACTGATTCTCATGTGGAAGGGAATTCAATTGTGGAAGTCGGGGAATAATTCACTACTTATGATAATCCCTTGGTCGACCAGCCTCCTACGGGTGATACCACCTTTCATTTTCCAATGGAAGGTCAAGTTGGTTCATCAAGTTGGGTATTCAATCACCTATCTGATGATGCCAGGGGGGGATAATTGGTCCCTAATGGTCCTTTTTGGATAAATTCTTTAGGTCAAGCTATTTCTGAATATGGGACTACCACAAATTCCTTTGTTAATCCCATTAGGGAGGCTCCATCGAATGAGGAAATGTTTAGAAGAGTCCAACCATCTATTGATCATTTACATAACCTTCAAGAGAACCTTGCAAACATCATTTCTTCTCCTCTTCCTCATCATGCACCCATGTCTTCCCTTTTACCCCGTCTTTCAGAAACAACCCCTCCCAGATACCGTCCACTTTCTTCGTCTCAAGTATCTCCTAGTTTAGCATCACCGGCTCAAGGTTCAACAGCTCCTGATCTAGGTCAACCCTCCAAACCTATTACTACAGTTCCAAACCCTGGGTCTTCTTCTGGTTCTCCCATATCTTCTACCACTAGGGGAAACTCCCAACTCAATTTGTCTCATTAGTTAGTGGTGTACCACTTCCAGTGCAAGATAGACCCCTATTGTAGGACAATCAACAGTCGTAGTTCCTTCCACTTCCACTAATATGGTTATCCCTCCTTCTAGTACAGGGAAATCCTTAGGGGCACAACCTATAGCTAGTCAACCTTCTTGGGGTTATGATTACCCAAAAAACCAACCACCCATGTGAAATGTGAACTATCAACCTACATCTTCATGGATTCATTATCCTGGAATACCTTACCCCATAAACATGTTTACAACATTGGGGAAACCTAATTGGTCATATATGCCTATGCCTAGAGAGACACCTATGAATACTATTGGAGGTTATGGAGGGCCACCTTTTGGAAAACCACCTGGTGGAGGCCCACCTTTTGGAGGCCGATAGGGTGGAGGACCACCTTCTGGGGGACCACCACTTGAAGTACCACCATAAGGGGGACCTCCACCTAGAGGACCACCTTCAAGATGTCCACCACCTAGAGGACCACCTTCTTGGTGACCATCACCTTGAGGATGACCTCCCCTTGGAGGCTAGCAGCCATCTAGCAAAACTTTGGGAGGATCATCTACGAATCTACCACCCCAACAGCCAGTGTATCAAACGACTTATGGTCCTACTGGTATATAGATTCCATATCAATATTACCAGTATGTTCAACCTAATTGAAAATTTCCATTTTTGGAAACTTTATACTTTCATGATCTGTTCAAGTTAATCAATGATTCCATCCACCATAACCCTTTATGGCTGGCAATTTCGGTTGCATTACCATTAGACATTTCTAAGTTTGATGGGAGGCAAGGAGAGGATCCCAAAAATCATGTTATGAAATTCCATATATGGTATTCTTCTAACTCCTTGATGGATGATTTAGTTTGTTTGAGGATCTTCCAATGACCTTTGACTGGTACGGTTTTCAAGTGGTACATTGAGATTCCACAACATTCGTTTGTGGACTTCAGCTCATTGGAAATGTTTTTTCTTACTCATTTACAGGTTCCCATCTATTACGAGACTCGTACAGATATTTTAACATTACTTTGTCAAAACACTTCCACCCATATATCATATCATCCTCATGAGTGGAGGAGACAACAAAGACTTATTAAAGCTTATATCCTAGACCAATTGTTGTATTATTGGTTCATGGAATCCTTGTTTCCTCCCATTACTCGCGATGTGTATATGGGAGGTGTTGTCACTGAAGAGCAGGCTATTATCTGGGCTCAGTATCTAGACTTAGTTTATTCCCAGTCTGGAACTTTGTATGATATGATTCCTCATCCCCCTCATCCTAGAACAGACCCAACCAAGCCACTTGCAGAAACTCATGTTGATAGGGGTGTAGGTTCAATCCAACACCCATTAGTAACAAAGCCTGAGAAACAAATTACTTCTACTAATACTCCTGCTCCTACAGTTTTCTCCGAGGTGAATGTTAATCAAAGTACACAAACACTTGGTAATAAAAATAAAGGAAAAGGAAAAGGTAAAAAATCTAGAAACCAATAGGAGAATCCCAAGACTATGACGTCAGAGAATGAGACCAAAGGTAAAAGGAAGGATAAGTATCCATGCCTAATGTGTGGTGGTGATCACTTCACAAAAGAGTGCCCTTGTCGTAAAGAAATCAGTAATTTTTTGAAAAATAACCCTACATTGGTGGTGCTTACCGATCCTTTTCCGTCTCAACAACAGTTGATTGATCATATGTCTTCACAAGGAACCTCTAATTCTACTGAAGAGATCTGAATGATGTCCTGGGAAACTATTGGCTTGGCTACTCATAGTTATTCATATGACAAATCCGTAGAGATGAAGGACAAAAGTCCTTCTCCCGAGAAATCCCCTTCTAGTAGTTCTTATCCTCCACTTCCGTCTAATGGCCCTCTTACAATCGAGAAACCTAACCTCAACTTGATTTTGCGCCCACCTAAGAGTACTCTCAAGAAATATGTTTTTAATCCAAATGCTTGAGCTGCACAATTCTACAACTTTGTTGAAGGTTTGGCTCAAGCACATTGCGCGATGTCTACCCTGCAAGTACTCCAAATTTTCCCTACGTAGCACAAAAACCTGTTGATCATGGATATAGGGGCCTTAGACCCGACTAACACTAATTTGATTCATTTTAATGTGGAGAACTACAAATATAGATTACCCCACCAAATCGTGGCTCAAATCATGAACAAAGTAGGTGGAAGAAAGTTCCATCGGACCATGTTAAATGAAGGAGCTTCCACCTTAGTATTTTATGTGTCTTTCTAGGAATCCATTGGTTCTCCTGAACTTACGAAGTCACCCACAAATTTTAAAGATTTCTATGGATTAGTTTTCCAACCTCATGGTTTGTTACTGGCCCTTTCGGTTGAGCTTGGGGGAAATACAGTTTCCATTCAAGTAGTCAATGCTCTGTTATATTACAATATACTATTGGGGAGGAACTAGTTCTACGCTATGACAGCTTTTGCTTCAATAGTTTTTTGTACTCTCTGATTCCCTCACTTAGGGAAGATTATGACCATCGATAAACTCGGTTTTTGTTCACCAAATGTTACTACCCTCACTGCAAACAATATTCCTATGATAAGGAAATACCATCCTCCTTATCAATTGGTTGCGGTAGGAATGTTGAAGGATTCAACCCTTATGGGTGTGTTTCCCTCAACTCCTCCTAGTACAAAAGTGGCAGATTTGAACATGATATCCACAACCAACAACAGTTATAGAGGTAAAGAAGTTTTTAAGACATCTTCTCTAGGCCCTTACAAAGTGCTCTACGATATTATTCAATTTGTTTCTGATATACACTATGATGATCATCATCTAGTGGCGTTGAATCTATACCACCTGCCCTATTGTCAAGATTCCCCTCTCCCCACTCTAGATTATCTCTCACATAATTTCCCGTTGAATGAGTCTATTATGGAGATCATGAGTGTGGATCAACCTATATGGGAAGATCATCATCATAGATCCTCTTTCCTTCCCAATTCCAATTCGGCAGAACCTGATTTTGTTTCTCTCATTAGTTTTGATATTGTCAAAAATCCTCAAACACCTATACTGTTACAAGGAATTGATTCTGAAGGGAACATGTGTAACATTACTCAAAAAACTCACATTGACATATCGTGAAGCACATAATTGTTGAACACGTTCATGTAGGCTAGAACTATTCAACTAAAGAAACTGAAAAGTATAGAGCTCTTTTCAAAGAGTTCCAAGATGTTTTTTCCTAAATGTATGAAGAGATTCTTGGGATTGATACGTCCATAGTTGTACACGAAATTAATAATTAACCCACGGAGAGAACATTTTGACAAAAAATAAGTTAAGTCCATCTTAGGAAGGTTATGACAATAAAATCCGAGGTCGAGAAACTTCTGAAAGCAGGTTTTATTTATCCCGTACCACTGACTGAGTGGGTGTCTAATATTGTCCCTGTAGCTAAGGAACATGGAACGATTAGGGATTGCATCAAGTTTTAGAGATTTGAATAGTGCTTGTCCCAAAGACAACTTTCATACTCCACATATCGATCAAATCATTGATAACTGTGTTGGGAATGTCATCTTCTCATTTATGGATGGCTTTTCTAGCTATAATCACATAGAAATTTTACCCATTGATCAGCATAAGGAGACATTCATTTTTCCATGGGGAACCTTTTCCTATCAAAATTTACCCTTTGGTTTGAAAAACGTCGGAGCTAGATTCCAGCACACCATGTCCTATGCTTTTCATGATATTAAACACATTATGGAACCGTATCTAGAAGATCTCCCAGCTCATTCACATCAATGTGAGAATCATCTAGGGCATCTTAGGGACATTTTCCTTTGATTTCGTCACTATCATATTCGGATTAATCCACACAAGTGTGTCTTTTGTGTTGATACTAGATGTCTTCTTGAATTCGTTGTTTCCAAAGATCGCATCCAGATAGATCCTTTGAAGATAGCTACTATTTTGGCCTTACCCACCCCGACTAATATCACTGAACTCCAAAGTTTGCAAGGGAAGGAAAACTTTCTTTATCATTTAGTGTGCAACTTTGTAGAAAAAACACACAGTGATATGTGTTTCCTTAAGAAGAACACTATGTTATTTTGGGATGTCTAGGCCCAATGAGATTTTGATAATTTGAAACACGCTCTGACACATTCACTGGTGTTGCACCCCCCAAATTATTCAAAATACTTTCTATTGTACGTTTCTACCTCCACTACTACCATTGGTATGGTTCTAGTGTAGGAATATCTCAACAGACAAGAGCATGTGATCTACTATCTAAGTAAGAGCCTCCTTGACTCTGAAACTCATTATTCACATGTGCAGAAGTTTTCTTTGGCCATGGTAATTGCTATGCAAATATTCTTTCACTACATTCTACTACACACCACAATTGTTCTCGCTGATCAAAATCCTATGTATTACATTTTGACTTGTTAAGTACTAGGGGGAAAGTATTCCTATTGGATCATCATCCTACAGGAATTTGAGCTTGAGCTCGCTAAGTCTACTTCGAAGAAGTCCTTAGTTTTTGCATAGTTAATGTGTGACCTTCCTTGTGCTCTCATGGAAACTTAGCCCAATGATCCATTTCTGGATGAACTTTCTGTTGATGTATTTGTAACTTCAGAATGTATTCACTTGTATATTTCATGTATTGTACCCCGATGTTTATTCTGGGAAGTATTGTACCCTGATGTATATGTAATGTAATTGAGTCATGTCACGCCCATATGTTCCCATCGGGAGGTTCTATAATGTAAACAAGTCATGTCAAGTCATTGTGGGTAACCCTACTATTATTCAAGGGTTAAAGTTCCCGCAGTTGTTGGTCCCTAGGGTTATTAGACTCTCCTGGATAAGTCGGCCCTAGTGAGTTATTGTCAAGTCAAGAATTAGTATAAATAGAGAGTGATCCTCTCTATTTATCACACACTCACTCACACTCAATTGTAGCACATTACTGAGAGAGAAGAAGTTATGGGACAAGAGAGAGAGAGACTACTGATGTCAAGAGATCATCTTACTATTTTTTTGGTTTTGTTTTTGGTGTTGATTCTATCTCTAAGGAAGTTGCGGGGTTTTCTCCTTTATGGTTTCCATGAAAAAATATTTGTGTTCATTGTCTCATGTGTTTGATTTTTGTTCTTGTTATTCTCTCATATAAGATCCTAAGTTAACGCTAGCTTAAATGATAAACATATAACATGGTATTAGAGCTAACCTGAGAAGAATACACTGTTTAGCTGCGGAAACTAGGGATTCCTACTTTTTGGATCTCTCTCCACAAATTTTCAGTAAAATAAGGTTTGGATGACTCTCCTCTCTAGGGCACATCTTTTTGTTGAAGCAGAACCCGATTCTGAGCATTTTTAGTTTTTGACATGACACTACTGCCAAAAATTAGGGCTTTCCACAGAAGTGGAATTTTTGAGTGAGCCCAGGCCTGGATTGATTTCCTCCTCAAAATCAAAGTTTAGAGATCAATATCAAATATTTTGGTTTTACAGAAGTCTAGGAAAGTCAAACCCTAATATGCTCCTAAACCAACTCTGCAGAAATTCAGCTCCAGATCTAGATCCAGATCCAGATCCAGATCTGACATCTTAACCTGGTAAGATCTAAATATTTTGTATTTCCATTTGAGGTTCTCAGTTAAGATGTCTCATCATACCAAACTTGAAGAAAATCTTGAAGGAGATGATAAATTATTAGCCTGGAAGTATAGGATCTCCCTGGTCCTGGAAGAAAATCAGTTGGACTCCTACATCAATGAGGATGTTTCAGTTCCAGAGGGAGATGAGGCTAAGGAATTACATAAAAAGAAGTTGGTAATGGATAAGAGGATTATTGCTAATTCAATCAAGGATTACCTCATACCACAAGTGTCCTCCCTAAAGACACCTAAAGCTATGTTTGATGCCCTAACCAAACTGTTTGAAGGAAAGAACATAAAGAAGAAGATGACCTTGAGGAACAAGTTAAAGAATGTGAAGATACAGAATGCGGAGACCATACAGTCATACTTCACAAGAGTCTCCCAGATCAAAGAAAAAATTGAAGCAATGGATGAAGAAATGGAGAATGCAGATATTGTAATGACCACCTTGAATGGTCTCCCTAGGACATGGGACTCTTTCATTCAAGGGATCTGTGTCAGAAAGAAGTTAGTCAAGTTCAACAGACTATGGGAAGAATGCTCTCAAGAAGAAGCTTAGATAGCAGCTCAAGAACAAAAGATGGGAAGTGAATATCAAGCTCTGATAGTACAATCCAAGAAAACCAGAACTTGCCACCATAGAGGTAAGCACTCTCACTAGAATAGTAACTTTAGAAAGCCTAGAGATATTTATAAGTACATTTTATATACATGTGATGAAAGAGGACACTTTGCAAGAGATTGTCCTAGAAACAAAAATAGCTCTCACAAGAGGAAGGGAAACAAGAGAAGACATCATGCTCATGTTGCAGAGGATGATGAACCTTCGACAAGAGAGTCAGACAAGACAATGATTACTCTTCAAGTGATGAAGAATATGTTTTGATTTCCACTCTCATAGGAACTATCACACATGGTAGCAATGATTGGATTATAGACATTGGTGCTTCCAAACATATGACAGGATTCAAGGAATCCTTTGTGAAACTATATGAACATGAATCACCTCACAAGGTGAAACTTGGAGATGACTACCAGTACCTAATAAAAATTAGTGGTGAATCCTCATATAAGCTAGACTCTGGAAAGTCTATAAAGATGAACGATGTATTGTTTGTACCTGGACTAAAGAAGAACCTCCTCTCCATATCTACATTAGATGCAAAAGGAATGAGGGTTGCATTTGTAGATGGACAAGTTGTCATGTGACCAAAGGGAAAGTCTATTGATGATGTAGTAGTGATTGGGGAACAAGAAGGAGGTCTATACAAATTGAAGGGCCAACCAGAAAAATCTTTGGTTCATGACTCGGTATAACCAAATGAGCTTTGGCATAGAAGACTTGCACATGTGCATTATAGAGCACTACCACTTGCAAGCAAAGTTGTTGAAGGTCTCCCAAAAATGAAAACACAACATGAAGGCGTATGCAAAGGATGTGTGAGAGGGAAGAACACAAAGAAGACATTTCCAAGTAGTGAGAGCAAGGAAAAAGGAATATTAGATATCATCCACTCCAATTTATGTGGTCCAATGTCATCCAGATCATTAAGCAGGTATGTATACTATGTTTCTTTTATTGGTGATTTTTCTAGGAAGACATGGATATACTTTATGAAAAATAAACATGAAGTATTCAGCAAGTTCAAGGAATTAAAAGCTTTGATCAAGAACCACGCATAAAATAAGATCAAGACCTTTCGATCAGATAATGGTGGAGAATTCACATCAAATGAATTCAAATAGCTATGCAAATACTCAGGGATTAAGAGGGAGTTATCCACTCCATATAATCCACAACAGAATGGGATTGCAAAAAGGAAGAATAGAACGATCATGGAAACAGCAAGTGCCATGCTTCATGATCAAGATCTTCCCATGTATTTATGTGTAGAAGCTTCCAGAACATCGGTATATGTAAAGAACCGTACTCCACATAGAGTACTCGAGAACAAGACACCTGAAGAAGTCTTCTCCGGCAAGAAACTAGAAGT
This sequence comes from Pseudotsuga menziesii, assembly GCA_001517045.1. Taxonomy (NCBI): domain Eukaryota; kingdom Viridiplantae; phylum Streptophyta; class Pinopsida; order Pinales; family Pinaceae; genus Pseudotsuga; species Pseudotsuga menziesii. The sequence continues at coordinate 193,263 of LPNX010683059.1, read as the reverse complement.
CAGCCATCTCAGAATATTTGGCTATCCTGTATACATACACATTCTGAAAGGAAAGAGGACAAAGTTAGATCCTTCAAGAAAGAAGGGTATATTTGTGGGATACTCTGAAATCTCGAAGGCTTACAGAATAGAATTCCCAGGGTTCAAGAATATCGACATCAGCAAAGATGTAACATTTGATGAAGATTCAACCTACATCAAATCCAGGAAGAGACTGACAGAAGAACCTGAAGAAACAAAAGCACCTAGAATTCATGATACAACCATGAAAGAATAAATTCAAGAAGAGGATTGAGAATTAGAATAACGTCAAGAACCCATGGATCCACCTCAGGAGAATAATCCTCACAAGAGGAAACCTGCTTAGGTACGTGAAATTATCCAATGTGCAGAAAAATATGGAGCTTCAGAAGAAACACATAGAGGAAGAAAGAGAACTAGGTCCTACTCCAGTTATGTAGCCCTGCTATGTGACATTACTGATAAAGAACCTTCCAACTATGAAGAAGCAGCAAAAAGAAAAGAATGGAAGGATGCTATGATTGAAGAGTATCAATCAATCATGAAGAATGATGTTAGGGATGTTGTTCCAAGACCAGAAGGGAAGTCTGTTGTAGCTTCCAAATGGATCTACAAGATCAAGCATGCTGTAGATGGAAACATAGAGAAACATAAAGCAATATTCATGGCTTGTGGCTTCTCCCATAAAAAAGGAATAGAATATGAAGAAAATTTTGCACCAATAGCCAGATACACTTCCATCATATCAGTACTTGCTCTGGATGCAATAATGAAGTGGAAGATATACCAGATGGATGTCAAGAATGCCTTCTTGGATGCTGTAGTGGAAGAGGAAGTGTATGTGGAGCAGCCACTTGGTTTTGAGACACATGACAGGGAGTCTCATGTGTGTAGATTGAAGAAATACCTATACAGTTTGAAACATGCACCCAGGACATGGTATGGAAAAATTGATGGCTTTCTATCCAGTTTGGGCTTTACCAAATGCAAAGCAGATTCCAACCTTTACTACATGGTTGAAGAAGGAAACCCAGTGATACTCCTACTATATGTAGATGATATATTTGTACAGGTATGGATGGGTTGATTGCTGATACTAAGAGGAATATTGCTGCCAAGTTTGAAATGAAAGACTTGGGTATGATGCACTATTTTCTAGGCATGGAGGTGTGGCAGAATGCAGATGGAATCTTCCTCGGACAACGAAAGTATGTAGTAGAGATTCTGAAGAGGTTCAATATTATGGAATGCAAGGCCATGACCACACCTATGGCATTGAACCTGAAGCTATTTAGTGATGCTTCATTAGAAGCGGTTGATGCTATGATGTATCATCAGATGATTGGGTCCTTGATGTACCTGACAAATACAAGACCAGATATTTTATTTGCTGTGAACACCTTGAGCCAGTTCCTGACAAATCCTAAACATGTTCACTTGATTGTTGCAAAGCATATTCTGAGGTACCTAAAAGGTACAGTTGATTATGGGCTCAAGTATGAGGTGAATTAGAAGATTAACCTAGAGGGTTATGTTGATTCATATTGGGTAGGAAGTGTCATCGATAGGAAGAGCACTTCAGGATGCTGCTTCAATATGGGATTAGGTATGATCTCTTGGTTTAGAGGAAGCAGTCCTATGTGGCACTGAATATAGCTGAAGTAGAGTATGTCACAACTTGTTCAGCTAGTTGCGAGGTAGTGTGGCTGAGAAAGCTACTGTCTGATTTATTTTATCTCTAGCTGGATGCTACTTGTATATATTGCGACAACAAGATTTGTGTGAAGTTGTCTGAGAACCCAGTGTTCCATGACAAGTCGAAGCATATTGAGATCAAATATCACTATATTAGAGATATGATGTAGAGAGGAGCAGTGAAGCTCCAATATGTTGCGACAGATGAACATATAGCTGATGTATTGATGAAGCCATTGGCCAAAGTGAAGTTTGAGTACTTCGGGGAGAAGCTTGGTGTTCTCCAGATTGAGGTTCCCTCCAAGGGGAAATGATGAGCCTGTGAGCCATTCTGACATGGTGAGAGGATTAGGTTCCTTCCATGGTTATATGTAAGGCCTGAGCCATTCTGTCATGGTGAGAGGATTGGTTCTGTCCATGTCAGATGTGAGTGCTGATCCATTCTGATTTGATTGTAGGATTGGTTCCTACATGATTAGATATAAGTGCTCAATGCCATTCTTGGAATGGAGGCACTTGGTCAGTTACCAAGAATTCTCAGCTTGGTACTGAGATACCATTCTCTAGGAGAATGGAGGAACCTGGTTATTTACTAGGAATCCTTAGTTTGGGACTGAGAGCCCTTCCACTGCTGTGTGTTCTCACATGGTCGGATGTAAGTGCAGAGCCCTTCCGATGCGGTGTGTTCTCACATGGTCAAATGTAAGTGCAGAGCCCTTCCGATGCGGTGTGTTCTCACATGGTCGGATGTAAGTGCAAAACCATTCCGATGTGGTGTGTTCTCACATGGTTGGGTATAAGTGCTAATCCATTCTGGTGCGATGTGTTTACACATGGTCGGATGTGAGTGCTGGGCCTTTCTGACAAGATGAGGTCATATTTGAGTGTTAGGCGTGCCTTTCTGACAAGATGAGGTCAAATGTAAGAGCTGGGCGGGCCATTCTGACTTAGGTTTAGATATAAGTTCTAAAGAAGACCTACATGGAGGCTAGGCCTACAACTAGCATGAAAAAAGGATGGCTCTGTAGAACTTCCTATGATGAGAAGAATCAAGAGATAGCACCATTTTGAGATAGCACCTATGATGATGATCCAGTTGAAGTGATGATCCAGACTTGATGATTATACAGTGATGATGAGCCAATAGTGATGATCCAGATTCTGTTATGAAGAAGACTTGAAGATGAAGACGATGAGATGATCCAGTTGATACATAGAAGAAGACTAGTGCTGAAAAATTATGTCGAGAGAATACCTTCCTAGTTAAGAGGGAGTGTTGATGTATTTGTAACTTCATAATGTATTCACTTATATATTTCATGTATTGTACCCCGATGTTTATTCTGGGAAGTATCTGTAATGTAATTGAGTCATGTCATGCCTCGATGTTCCCATCAGGAGGTTCTATAATGTAAACTAGTCATGTCAAGTAATTGTGGGTAACCCTCCTATTGTTCAAGGGTTATAGTCCTCGCAGTTGTGGGGCCCTAGGGTTATTAGACTCTCCTAGAGAATTCAACCCTAGTGAGTTATTGTCAAGTTAGGAATTAGTATAAATAGAGAGTGAGCCTCTCTATTTATTACACACTCACTCACACTCAGTTGTAGCACATAACTGAGAGAGAAGATGTTGCTAGGACAAGAGAGAGAGAGACTACTATTCTCAGGAGATCATCTTACTATTTTGGGGGTTTTGCTTTTGGTGCTGATTCTATCTCTGAGGAAGTTTTGGGGTTTTCTCCTTTATGGTTACCCCGAGGAAAATATTTGTGTTCATTGTCTCATGTTTTTTATTGTTGTGCTTGTTATTCTCTCAGATAAGATCCTAAGTTAATGCTAGCTTAAATGATAAAAATCTAACATTTTTGTTCTTGATTAGCACAATTGATCCATGGTATGAAGATATGATCATTTATCTTCAGACCCAAATGTTTTAGCCTAATATGTCCCATGACAATCGCCGATGAATCCGTCACCACGCGATTATTATCTCCTTTTGAATGACACGTTATACCATCGTGGTATTAACTCCATTCTTCGACGATGTCTTACACACGAAGAGGCTGAACAATTTTTGAATGATTGCCACTCTCGAGCATGTGGTGGTCATCTTTTTGGGATGCGTACAACTCAAAAAATCCTTTGTGCTAGGAATTTTTGGCCCTAAATCTTCAAATATTGTCTTGAGGGTTTAAAAAGTGCCCACCATGTCAACATTTTTATCCAAAAAAGTGCACCCACCCTGATCCTTTACACCCCATCATTGTCATTGCCCCTTTTTCCAAATGGGGGATAGATTTTATGCATTGTAAGCCTACCATAGCCGATGGGCATGTTTACATCATCATAGTCATTGATTATTTTACAAAATGGGCTGTGGAAATGCCTACATATGCAAAGGATGGTCAGAATATCGCCCTACTTTTTTTCAATCATGTAATAGCCAGGTTTGGATTTCTGCAAGCCATAGTCACTTCTCATAGATCCCATTTCTGTAACTAGATGATGGTTGATTTAAGTGCTAAGATGGGTTTTTGCCATGAAAAATCAACTCCTTATTATCTGCAGGCTAATGGTCAAGTTGATGCCATTGACAAATTTTTGAAAACTATTCTACATAGAATTGTTGGAGATCATAAATCCAACTAGAACTTGACTCTATTTTCTGCACTATGGGCTTAAAACAATAACCGGTTTCATGTCGTTTTAGCTGGTCTATGGACTGGAAGTTGTCCTATATATTGAATGTGAGATCCCATCACTCAAGCTCATATTCGAGATTCTCCCAAACACTTCTGCCAAAGAAGAACAATTTTTTTATTTGACAAGTCTTGATGAGAATCAGAGAGATGTTGCCTTGGCTAATGAGGCGCATAAAAAACACATTAAGGATTAGTACGAAAAATCCTTTCAACCTCATGTGTTTAATGAAGCTGACATGGTTCTGACTTATGATTAAAAACATGAAAATATTGGTAAAGGGAAGTTAGAATCCATGTGGTATGGGATTATAGGAATTCAGTTAAAACAACAACTAGTTTCACGTTGTTTCAACTGGTCTATGGATTGGAAGTTGTCCTGCATATTGAATGTGAGATCCGATCACTCAAGCTCACAGTTGAGATTATCCCAAACACTTATACTGAAGAAGAACGATTTTTTTATTTGACAAGTCTTGATGAGAATCAGAGAGATGTTGACTTGGCTAATGAGGCGCATAAAAAACACATTTAATAAAGGTGACATGGTTCTGACTTATGATTAGAAACATGACAAGCTTGGTAAAGGGAAGTTAGAATCCATCTAGTATGGTCCTTTCATCATGAGTAAAGTTTTAGATAAAGGGGCCTATGAAATTGTAGATTACTATGGGACACCTTTCGAGAAACCTTGCAATGGGTTGTACCTGAAAAGGTACAATGCTTGAAGTCATTTATGTTATAGTACCTTGTATATATGTACGTTGATTGATTTTTTGGTGTGGTTTTAGTATTTCAATATGGTTTTGAGTTTTTATCAGTATTGTATATACCATGTTTTGGTTATGCATATCAAATGGAATTTTATGGTTTTGATGATGGTTCTTTTCATCATACCCTGAACCTTGCTTCAGCTGCTTGGGTTTTGTATTCCTTAGCTCATGACTTAGTTAGTTCAAAAGCGGTTTGTGTAGGTCCAGCCACCAATAACATCACCAAGTATTGATTAGTAACAGGTTTGTTGACTGAGATTGCATATTGGAAAATTGATCACTTGTTAGTGTTCATGGACTAGAAGTTAGTGGTTTTTCATTTGAACCACGTCTATGCCTTCTGAAACCCCACACTCCTTCATCTTTTTCAAAGAGTGCATTTGTTAGAAAGTTCGTTTGAATCAATCACCTATTGACATATTCCTATATCTTATAACACTATTACAGACTCATTGTCAAATTACATATTGGACTGGTTTATTTCCCATACATAACTTTTGATAAATAAAACATGGTTTATTGTAAATAAAATAAACAGTAAAAGACATAAAAAAAACTCATATAAATTTCATTCCACATTTTGAACATAGATAAAGCATTGTAAATATATATATAATATTTTTACAAAAGATATGGTCTTGAGGCCCCGACTGAAGCACACTAGATTTCAGATATACAAAATGACAAAAATCCCGAAGCTAGATAGCTTTCAGTGTCTGCATCATGTAGGATGACTAGTGATGCTCATGATAACACATGATATCTCTCACTACCCTCTGTAGCTGGCAGCTAAATCAACTTGATACTCCAGTTGTATGTCTCTGGTACCTCTTAGGTAGGTTGTTTATGGAAGCATATGGAATGTAGAGAGATAACCAGTTGAGGTTTCCCTCCAAATCGGTCAACTCATCATTCCTCGGTGTATAAAGCAAGCCCCCAGTCTCCTGTCAAGTGGGGATGAACCCCTAGGTTGTGCATCTCCTACATCTGCATGAAAATATTTGGTTTCATTATCATCCATAAAAAATAAAAAATGCAAAAATAATCAATGTCTTGAGTATTCTTCTTACCGATATCGCCCCATTAGGCACCTGCCAGTAAGGGTATATCAGAGTCTCCCCTAAAGTCAGTACCAACATACGCATAATCCTCAACCATGAGGAGTTGTTCATCTAACCAACAAAAAATTGTGCTCCCATACTTGACCTTGGACCTGCCTCCATCAGTATGGGCCATGACCTTTACCCACCGTAGCATGCGAGGGTCTCGATCTCTCAGCTCAGTGAAAGTGACCTATGACCTCAAAAGAGGTACCTTCTTGAAGAAGAAGGATTCCAAGATGGTTCCATAACCAAACTGTTTCAACTCCCCCTGCCAACACTTAGTCAGTTGTTCCTTGAAGACACTCAGTATAGCCTCATCCCAATTATAGACCATAGGCACCATGGCATCCAAGGCGTAAATAATGTGTTCTTGAGAATCTTGGTGAGCCCCTTGGATCCCTGCAACCCACTACATGGTGAAAAGTACTGTCCAGAGAGGCAAATCCATCACTACCTTGATGGGGATATTTTTCCCACACATATGACTACCTAGAAAACAATGGTGATCTATAAGCTCTTGTGTTGTGACATCTCCCCCTTGGGAATCTGTCTGTGATATTGGTGCCCCATGCCTGGATAAACTAGTAAGGAAGTAGATGTATTATACTTACACTAGAAGTATGTGGACCCCCACCTCGAAGTGTTGTTGCTCTAGGCTCTACATTCTTAGTATATATTTCAGTAGTCTCACATGAGACCTCATGCTTGGAACATGAAATAACTTTAGGAGGAAACATCCCCGTAAAGAAGATATGGATCCAGCATCTACTCTAGCCCTGGCATCATCATCTGCATGTTGTCTCTCCTTCCACACAACCATTTTTTTGTTTTCTGAAATGACCTACCAAAAATCAAAATTGGAGTATTAGAACACATTATCAACAATTGAAAATACCTTAAATGATTTATTTTGTCTTAGTCGTTCATCATTTGGGAGAAACCTGTGGTACCACCTCTGTCTCTTTGAGACAGAGCGGTGGCACCACCTTAATTGGCATAAAAAACATGGTTTTTCTCGAGCACCGCCTTTCCCACAAAGGGAAAGAGTGTTACCTTGCGAGCGATTTTTACCCTAGGGTAAAAACCTTAAAATCTCAAAAAATTGACATGGAAAGGAAAAATACAAGCATAAAAATTTTGGGCATAGGTTTAGGTCTTATGTGGAGCTGACGGATCGAGAAATAGACGGTTACCAGCTCCGGAATCCTTACCTAAAGTCTGCACACAAATAGCTCCAAAATAAATCTCCAACTTGTTAAATAGTAAAATGGTAAGTTTTTACTATTTCATTGGGGTTTATATGAAATGTTTTTGGATTTTATTATTATTTTAATCATTTTTAATTATTTTTAATAAAATACCCTTTTACATAATGATTAAAAACTTGTTTTTGAATATTTTGGAGATGTAATACTCTTTTTGAAAGTTTTTGTAGGGGATGAAAGTTAAATTTTTTGGTTGAGTAAGTTTGTTTTTTACTTTTTTGTACTTCCATAAAATGGAAAAGGTCACTGAGTGCTGATTTCGACATTTTGGTCATGCTCTTTAAACCTAGTACCAAAGTTTTGAGTCAACTTTCACTTCTTTTCAGACTCGTAAAACCCTTTTATCATGAAAATAAACCCTAATGGAGTCTTCTTTAAGCTCTTTTCGGACTCCTTAAATGTGAAAATATCACCAAGTGAACTTGTCTTCTTCATGCTCATAAAAGTACTTGAAGAGTCATATTTCTGACGGTATTTTATCTCTTTTTCAGTTTGAATTGACTAACTACGAAAAAGGACCATTTGGAGTCTTCTTCCATTTTTTTTCCAGACTCTCTAAACATGAACGATGCCGAGTTAACTTTCAATGGACTCGTTAAATCAAACACTAAGAGACCCTCTTTTAGGAATGAACCCCTCCTTTCTCAGGTTCGTGAAACATATGAGAATGGAATTATCTCTAGATCAGCTACAATGAGTGTTTGTTACCCTCTTTGAACTCGTAAAAATGAAAAGAGACGCTCATCAATCATGATGGGGAAATTAAGGGAAGGGAACTATCTCATTTTCAATAAATGGCACTTATTAGTCACCTTTGGACATGGCACTTGTCTACATTTCATTCAGTCAATTGGGTATTCATCTTGCTTCCAAGTCAATCAACTTTCATGATTCATGTCACTCATTTGAGTCTTTTAAAGAATGCCTTGTCCATCATCACATTATGTTTTGGTATCCGCCTAGTCAATTCAATGTTGCCAAGTCTTCGGTCATGCCACCTGATGTTCAAAGGAAAGTAATGTTGAGAGTTTACATATGCAGTTTAACATTTTTTTTCAGTTTCCTTTGAGTCAATCCTATGGTTACATCATACTCAAAACTATAGAACTTTGTTCCAAGTTTCGTGTCATTGATGTGGGATTCATAATGGCCCTCCTTCGACAAGAATATTCCTGTCGAGTTCAGCTCATCATCAAGGAATTAGTCTTAGAAACAAATTAGTACCTTGAGATATGTATGCATCAATGACAGATTCTCTCTCTTTCGACATAGGTTCACATCATTGAAATTTGATTGAAAGATTCAACTGAGTTTTCGATATCAGATCATCTATTAACAATCAGGAGATTTCACTAGGGTACCTTGGGAATTATTAACATCAATGGAAATCTCCCTCACACTTGTTAACGGTTCTCATCATTGACTGGTAATCAAGTGGTTTCTACCATGTTCGATGTCAAGACATTGTAATCACATGGATATAATCGTACTTTTTACAAGATGAGATGAATACCCTAGGTATTTGTTAAGTGCTCATTGCTTTCCCCAGGTTGCTATGGAGTATTTGTATGATTCCTAGCACGGATCCACATTTGTATGGTAATGGTTGTGCTTAAATTTGTGTCCATATGATAGTGATCTATAATTTATGTCTGGTAGCTATGTCCAAGCTTGAGTCTCTTTCACATGGATCTACGTTGTATTCTAGTAGCCATGATGATTCATCTCTCTCATGGATCTACCTTGTATGGGTCTATAACCATGATGAGAATTCATTTGGATATGAGTTAAAAGTGTTGATGTATTGCATAATATGGGTTGATGATCATCTTTGATCAGGATATTTCTTGCCTCAAAGTGATAACTTGCTCTTACAAAGCTCTCCCCTTTCGTATCCCTCTAGCCTCATGCTTTGGGGGGCATTTTGTTGCACATAATTCTCATCACCATCATGTGCTGAGGCCCAAAACATTAGAAATTTCCTTTAATCCCCAAAATATGAAGTTGGGCACTGACCAAGACTCTTATTTTTATACTTGAGTCCACCACCACTTTTTCCCTTTATGCAATAGGTGTTACCATCTTCAGAAATGACTCTTGTCTCTTGATAATGAGAGGTGCCACTGCCTTTACCCTTTGATCAATAAGCGGTTCCAGCTTGGAAATTCTTTGTCTACATAGTGAAAGAGTTGTGCTTGAGTTTCAAAAGGAAAAAGAGAATATTCATTAAGCTTATCAAAGGAAATATTCATGGCACCCTCATCCCTACACTTGTGGACCACCTAGACTTGAGATCCCCCCTATTAGGATCTCCCTTCAACCTCATCAACCATTTTCTACACCATCCCTATCCTCCCAAGGGTTATAAATACTATCTCATCCTCCATGGGTTTGGAGGAGAAAAGTTATGTTGCTGCATTGAAGTTCTGGCCAAATCTAGGGTGAGCATAGAGAAGGCAAGTTGGAGCTTTGACGACAAGACTTGGTTTGTGAGGAGGCATCACAACACTAAGGCACATGGTTGTAATATCTCTTCTTCATTTTAATTCAATGATGGTTTATTTCCCATAAAATGTATTGTGTTATGATTACTCATTTTATTATTGGATTCCTTAGTCACTGATATAGAATTGTAGATCATTTTCTGGTACTTTTGATCTTGTTTGTTGTTTGATGTGTTTATTACAGGTACATCTATGGAGATCTATCACCATAGAAAGTTCATACATCATACCGTAGAACAAATCAAAGACTCATTCTAGATATCTACCAATTATAGGGAAAGTGCTTATCTTTTTTATCACTCATTTGTTCTAGACCTGTACCATTCAGATCTAGGGAAACAACTCCTATCTGTAGGAGGTGATAATTTCCAGCAATAGACCCAATCTTTATAATTTTTAAAATATAGGGAACTATAATGTCTCCATATGATTGTAAATACCAAATTATCATGGCATAGTAGATAATATCATTACCGATCTTGTTATACTTAGGATTCTTTGAGACAAAAAAGTTAACATCTTTTTTATAAATTTTATTATCCTATGTTATTTTTGTCCTTATGATATCAATTAAACCAATTAATTGCAAAATAATGCAAAAAATTGAGATGGGTAATATTATGAAATTATTTTCTGCAGGGGGCAATAGTTTTGGCCTTAACAGGATGGTGGAGTGAGTGGAGGCTTTCTTAGTCAACTACTCAAAGGACTCACTCTCGGAAGGGTATTTCTCCATACAACATCTAGATATAACAATTGGAGACTTGATTGGACATGTTTTCTAACTCATTGATCGAGAACATGAGGTGGAGCGCATTGAAAAAAATGAACTTCAATATGGACTACGGAGGGACATTACCAAACACATGTGAAAGCTCATATTGATCCATGGCACCAAATAATAGCTAGATGGTGTTGGAGAGTAAGAATGGACCATTACAAATTGTTTTAAGTAAGGATGATGGGTGGAGCATTCTAGAAATGGAAATCTAAAGGGGAAGGGAAGAATTAATGGATAATTCAAGTGCATTGTAGGATAAGATAAGGGAAAATTCATTTATCTAGTGGAAGCTTGTAATGGAGAAGTGATACCAACCACCTTTGAGAACAATATTAAGCATAGAGGTAATGAACTAGTAGGAAGTAATACCTCTTCAAAGGAAGTGAAAAAGAAAAAAAGGAAAAGGAATATTTCCTCCCAAGGTGGATATTTAACACTAGTAATAGGGAAATATCTAGGGTTGGGGAATATAATGGATTTATAGGGTTGATTTCTCTTCAGAAATTTTATGGGGATGCAAATATTAGTGGAAAATTTGCAATCTTGGATAATTCCGAAGTGGGTGTCGATTCTAAGATATACTCCAGTATTTTATATTATAGTGCAAGGGTGGCTAGCGTTCATATTCAATGAAAAGAAGGACATTGAAATTGTTTAAAAAAAAAATAGGTTTGAAATTCATCATTCTTATATTTAAAAAATTAGTACATAAATTTTTATCCATGGGATGCGATAGTTGAAGGTTTTGCCACTTAGATTAAAATTCTAGGCTTACAAATTGAGTGGTGGAAAGCCCCCACTCTAAAAGAAATAGGTAAACGAATTGGGAAAACTATAATTGTTGATCCCAATTTCTTATCCCAGATATAGTAAACTATTTGGAATATCTTGGTATACCTGGATATCCATGGTAGTTTTTATGAGTCAATCAACTTGGTGGTAGGAGGCCGCAAATAGTCCCAGGTTCTAGACTATATGAATGTCCTATTTAGGTGCATTAGATGTCATGAAATTAGACATACAATGAAGGATTTCAACTTACAATCCTTGAAGAATAAATGGTTACCAAATATTACAGGAAACTAGCCTCCTACAGGAACTCTTAACGTAAAATTTCCCATAGTGGTGGAATTGGAAGCTGGGCCAAATTTAGACAAAGAATCTATGCATGTTAAAATTTAGAGGGAAAATGGAGCAGCATAATTTCCAAAATTCATTATTTCAAGGGAATAGAACCTCCAGATAATGTCAAGGGGTTGGTGGACAAACCATTCCACTCCCAAAATTAAGACACGCATCAAGAAGAAGAAAAATCACTTGAGGAGTTAAAAGGTATGTTAAATTATACTAACATTGACTTTGTGGACTCTCTATGTTCTAAAGGATATGATGGGATACATGGGCTTGGTAATGAAGAGTTATTATATTCCAAAAACCCCTCTAAAATTGAATTTGCACCCATTTATCCTTATGAATATTCTCTCGGACAAAAATCACAGGGTACAAAATCATTAGGAGAAGGTTTGGTGAAACTTATGTTAGAAGGAAACTCTTCATCCTAAATCATGATAGTATCTTTCTCTTCAAACTTTGAGACTAGAAGTAGAAGCTTCCATGACTTCAAACCTTGTAAACTAAAGCTTTAAGAATCCACCTCATTCTCTATAGTATTGGATGCGGATCTTGGAGGGATGTCTCCCATAGTGGGAGAGAGATCGAGACAATAAAAGTTAAACCATGCGCAAGAACATGTTTTGAGAGAAGAAAAAAAAGGTCAACAATATTAGATCATCGAGGTCCTTTGAGCACCCAAAACCCCTTATACTGTTAAAAAATTAAGGTTCTTTCAACTAACATGAGAGGGATGGGGAACCAATCCAAGAGAGTGGCTCTCAAAAATATTATTGAAAATTTTTCTCTTGATATTATGTTAGTACAAGAAATGATGGTGAAGGGGGTTTTAATCTATGAAGCTCTAAAAATTGTGATAAAGGCTTGGAAATTTATGGCTATAGATTTAGTGGGCACCTCAGTTGGAGATTTTACTAGATGGAATGATTAGATCATGCTTATTAATGAATTCTCGGCTTTCTAGGGTTTATTTACTAAAGTGGAAATTTTTAGTCTCAGGAAGGTTTTCAGTATTCTTAATATTTATGGACCTTATGATGATAAAGTATCATATTGGGAGAAACTATTCAGTAGACCCGATATTTTGGTGTCAAACTTGATCATTGGTGTGGTTTAAATTTTACTTTGCATTAGGATGAAATATGGGGTCCAGGTGCTCATTTTTCTCCTTTAATTTTTTTGTTATCGGACTCCTTGGAAAGAGATAGATTAGAAGATTTCACTCTAGTAGAGATTCGACCAACATGGGTAAATAACCACACATGTGAAGTTGTGGTGTCTACAAGGTTAGATATATTTATTTGGAATGAATATTTGTGTGAGCAAATAAGCATATATAGGTCATGGGTTGGTAGAATTTGATTCTTGGTTCACTTCCCAATCATTATAGAATTAGGTGAGCCAAAATATAAGCAAAGGGAACTCTTTAAGTCTAACCCTATGTGATTGAATATCAGGATTTCAAATATCTAACATAAGAAATTGGAATCACTTTGACCCTTGATAGAATCAGTTGGATTGTTCTGAGTTTGTTTCTTCTTTAAAGCACATGAAGGAACTATTGGTGGATTGATCAGCCTCCAAGCATAGTTCAAGGGGATCTCAATTGATAGAGATATACGAAATTATAGAAAGGATTTTAGAAAGGATAAATGACTACTTATTAAATGAAGGGATTCTACAAGAAATGAAGACACTTGAGTGGAAAAAGGTGAAACTTCTTCTACAAGAAGAGGGAAATTGGAGAATTAAGACCCACGCTACCTGGATTTCATATGGGGATCAAAATACCAATTTTTTTCATAATTTTTCCAACTATATAAGACCTACGAAATATTATATGGTAGTTACATACTAAGGATATTATAGAATCCATGACCTCTAAGGATTTGGCATACACGGGCTCAAGTCATTTTGGTACGATATATAGGGAACCTTATCGATATCCCCTAGGTGATATTATGACTCTGATAAGAAAACACCCTCGTTTAGTGGTGGAGAATGAGGAAGAAAAATTAATCAAGGAAGTCATGAAGGAGGACATGCAGGAAGTTATCAATACATTATGCAACAAGTTAATCCTTGGACTAGATGGTTGGAGAGTCAAATTATTTGATTCATTTTTTATTTGGTTGGAGAATACCTAATAAGGATAATTAAGGAGTTAAGGGAGGAAGGAAGAATGTAGCAAAAATCAATTCAATGTCTATGGGATCTTGTAGGTGGATCATCCAATGAACTCCATTGGCTTCCCTATGATATCATTTTGCAATATGGTGTACAAGATTATATAAAAGGTATTTGTAGTAAAAACCAAAACAATGTTATCTCAGGTTATATCTGATGAACAAATTCATTTTATAGAAGGTAGGAACATACATGATGCAGTGGGGGAAACATAAGAAGCACTTCAAAACATAAATAACATTTCTTCTCCAACCATGATCCTTAAGTTGGAGCTATCTAAAGTATATGATAGGGTTTCATATACCTTATTGCATTTAATGATTTTGCAGATAGGGTTTTCACTTCAAATGGTTAGATGGATTGTGGGTTGTGTTACTTCCCTACATATGCGAGTTTTAATATATGGACCGATCTCCTTCTTTTTCAATACCTCCCAAGGATTGCACCAAGGATTACATTAATTTCCTTATCTTTTGTAGCTCGTAGATGAGTTTTTAAGAAGATGGAGTTATGATTCCAAATCTAGAAGAGTGATGAAAGGAGTACATATAAGTATGAGGATAATATTGTTTTTGTAACAAGGGGAATCAACAACTTGTGAAGGGTTGTGAAGGGCTGCTACTCACGTTACATGGGGTCCAGGGATCCATTCATGCTACCACTATACCCCTAGGTTACCCACAACCTCCCGCTAGCATGGGACACAGGTAAGGTCAGGTGTGGATCAAACCCGTGACCTCTTATTAACAACTTACTTCATATCAATCTAACAATCAATGCACCACACCTGTACGGGCTAGTATTAGGATCATATTAAATCATATACTATTTGTATATTATATTGTGCTTTTCTAATTTGGAAGTAAATGGGAAGTAATGAAATTGATGGATATATTAAATCTCGATTATTGAAGCATTGTTATGGATATTAAATGAGTGAATTCATTATCTAATAGCTATGCTTTGGAGGATCATTTGTAGGTCAGGTTGAGTAGTTTAATTCCTTATTGGTGCATAAATGTGTATGAATGAATAAAATATGTTTAGTTCATAATAAAACCAAACACATATTATAAATGTTAGAACTTTAATCCAACCACTTAGTACCTTAGTCTAAGTCCCTAGTCAATTTTATTGCATTTTTGCATTAATACACTATGGTTTTGGACTTAGGGTGCTTAGTTGGACCAATAACCAGTTAAATTGGGGAATTCACACCCAAATGAGTGCTCTAGATAATTCAAACCCCCACATGTGAATGCACATCATTGTTGGTGCACTCCCTTTCATTGAATGTGGACATTGTGGTTGACTAGGAGCGCTAGATGTGGATTTGGTCCAATTTTGGACTGATTTGGTGCATTTAATTCCACCTAGATCCTCTCACTCACATAGTTTTGCACACCCACACATAATGGAGTCATTATTTCTCCATGTCCCTTAAGCCACATCAACACAACAATTTGTGACCATTTGGGATTATTTGGAGAAATTTTGGCCCACCTAGGGGGGATTGAGGCCAATTTGGCCAATTTAACCTGTATAATCATTTTGGGATTCCCAAGACTCACATACCACTTTAGATGTAATATAAACCTGTTACTAACATATTTTCATGTTAGACAGTCAAATAATAACCTGTTTAAGCTCACATTGCATGTGTAAATTTGTTCTCCTTTAATAGTTTTTTGTTGGTTTTGCATCCAATTCGATTTGTGAGTTTCTAAAAGGATCCTTTATCTTAATATAGATCAAAATTATCACATGGTATCATATAAGAGTGTATTTTAGTGTGTTGTAGATCAATCCTGAGTGCTATGAGCTGCATTTTTTAAAGGAATTCCAGATAAAATTGAGTGGTTTTTGTAGGACATTCAGCAATTTCATCACCATTAGTGTAGACAGAAATGGAAGAAACCCACATATTATTAACACCTTTACATTTTTTTTAATGGAATAAATATATGGTTATTAAATTGAGATCTAAGGGTCTCTACAGAGTTACTATGGGCCCAGAGGTGGAGCCAAACTCTGTTGTAGAGAAAGCCAAGTACTTCAATAGACTGGATGAAGCATATGGATTCTTATGCCTAAGTATATAAAGAGATATTTTGTTCCACATAGACGGTTTAACAACACAAAATCAAGTCTGGGTAAAACTAGAGACACTCTTTGGGAAAACTGATGAACTAAGAGGACACCAGCTTGAGAACGAGCTCATTAGCCCGATCCCAGCACACTTTAACACTATCCAAAACTTTTTCACCAAGTTCAAGTCTCTTGTGATTCAACTAAAGAAATGTGGGATTGATAAGAAAGAGGATCATTTGATACCATCCATCTTTTCGAAGTTGGGGCCAGGATCCTCAGTCTTTGTCAACACATTTCATTCTGGCAAGTTAACACTTCAAAATTGGCAAATGTCAAGTCTAGCTATATTCATGGAGTCCCTCAACTAGGAGAAAGAAAAGCTATTCCAAATGGGAACCATCAATGCTAAGGATCAATCCTTGGCCATGGGAGTTTCAATTGCCTCCAATGAAAAGCAGAAGGAAAATAATTCGAAGCTGCCAAAGAAGAGGAAATCAGAAAAACCCAAATCCAGTGATGGGGGTTCGAATCCTCCAAAGGAGAAGGACAAGAAAGGGAAAGAGAAAAAAATGCACCTATTTCCACAAGGGATGGAATCCAGAGAGCTCATGCATGGACAAAACTATTGAATAGATGGTGCAACTGCTGGAGAAAAACAACATCCATGCCCCAGATGGTGCAAGGAAGAAAGATAGCACCTCTGGTTCAGACAACAAGAAGAAATGTCATGCATTGGTAGTAGGTACCTCTAATTACTAATCCTTCATCATTGATTCAGGGACTTCTAGAAAAATGGTTTCCACTAGAGAGCTCTTCTCCTCCATGCATTTGAATGCTGGCCCAACAGTTTGAATGGGAGATGACTCTGAAATCTAGACCAAGGGAATTGGTAGGATTGATTTAGATCATGGTTAATTCAATGATGTGTTATATGTAGTAGACTTGGAAGCAAATTTTTTGTTAGTCTATCAAATGACCCATATAGGAGAATTAATTTTGGTCTCCTCTGGGCAGACCCAGGTTTACTTTATTGTACCAACAAAACCCCTAGCTCACTGGCCCTTTCAGCGACAGACCACAGAACGTCCTGAAGTCTCACCCTAAGTGATATTAGATGGGGTGGCTGAAGAATCAGGTTTCCTCAACTAGGTTCTGCAACATCCTAGGTTCTCTGACTCTACTTAACTAGCTGAATCTCTCAGCAAGGGCTATTTCTCTCTTTCTAGCTAACTCTACTATGGGACTAACTCTTATCACATCGCAGCTTCTAGGGTGCTGCGTGAAACTTCCCTTCTACCCAACTCTTAACCTATGATATCTCACATCGTAACCCCCTCGACAGTGTAATATTGCCCTTTCTATGCTATGATATTTCCTACAGTAAGACTCAATATACTCATCAACTCTCAAGGTCCAGAGGCTTCCTTTCTGGGTATAATAGCTCAGTTAACCTTCATTAAAGTGTTAAATAGCCTCACTTAAGCTTCTACAGTTTAACATGCTTAACATCAATTACATTCAACTCGCTGAACTAAACATATAGAAGTCACTTAACACAGTAACTACTACTATCATGAATCAAGCATTGATAAACTCATATACAGAGTACTCGACACATTCAACTTTCATTTGACCTTCTATGTTACTATAAATTGAAGGATAGCATACATACATTCATTAACTGATAAGCAAAGTTCATGTAACAGATAATAGATAGCAAATAAGTAGAGCACAATCACATGAAATAGTCGCACAACACACAGATGTACGTGGTTCACTTCCAGGGGGGAAGCTACGTCCATGGGAACTGTGTCTATATTATATCTTGAGAGAGTAACATAGTTCCGCTGCAACCTCTTATGCAGCTTGAGATCTTCTGGGAAACTCCACGCACACAGTTGGGAGCCCTTCTCTCTTAGATCTCTTCTCTTCCTATATTGCTTTCTTCTTACAATATACTCTTTCTCTCTCTCTCTCTCTCTCTCTCTCTCTCTCTCTCTCAATCCCTGTGGATTGTTACATTCAAGCTCAAGGAGCCGGCCACTGGTTACAGTAAGATAACTACAGACTTAAAGACAGAACCAGAGCTCGACTCTTCCTCAACAGTTACAACCTTATCATCCAACTATCCAACTAGCTAGCTCACTATCCATCTAACTATCTAACCCTTCATAATACAAAATACATGCTTAAATAGGTGGCCCAAAGTTCTCACCATGATACAAAACTGTGGGCCTATCCCAACAGTAACCCAAAACCCTAAATATGACAGTCATCCTTTTTGTACTTTGTACTGCTGCTTTACCGGTCACACCACAGCTTCCTGCAGTATTCCATGATTTTTGGCACTGATCGTGGGTATTGGCCCCACTTCCTCGGTCGCTCCCCTTCTGTCCTTTGTCTTTAATACCTCGGCTCATTGCTCCTTCTTCCTTTATGAGGGTAGCTGAGCCCTCTTGTCATCGCCACTGCCTTAAATGCAGTGGTTGAGCTCTCTTCTCAGCCGCTTCAAGTACTATTTCCCTTTCAATTTCTTGCTCCAACCACCATGATTTCCAGCCCGCGATCCACGGCGGGAAATGCACTACGGCATCGTACCTTTATCTCTTTGCCAAAATTGTCTTTCCTCCAAAAATTGTCCATCTTCTACCAAAAATAGCAGCTTTTCCTATAGCTACAGGACCTTGCTCCAACAGTCCCATAACACTTACTTGTTGCTCATCCCCGAGCCACTGACATCTAATTTCTTTTGTTGTAGCATCTCCTTGGCTTCCTGCGAAGTCTTTGTGAATCTCTCCTTGAGTCCTATAATATCTTTTCCCATATATTCGACACAATCTTGTGCCACTTCAAGCATGACTTGAGTAATCATGGGATCTTCTATGCTATCAATTTCACTCTTTCTTGGAGTGAACTCCTTGACCTTCTGCTCAACCGCATCGACCAGCTCTACGATTTGTTCCTGATACGGTTGAAGCATATTATTGAATTGTATGTCTTTTTCTCGCAACCGCTGCGCTTCCTCTTGCAAATGGTTTATCTCTATCATCTTCTTCATCTTTGCAAGAGCTTATAAGCTCTTGACTTCTTCCTTTATTGCTGCTATTGCATTCTCCATGTTCTGGATGCTCTGCTGCAAATCCAGTCTATCTGGGAGCTCTTCTAGCTCCGACCATGTCTTCGTTGCATCAGCTAGCAATGACTCTGCATCATCTATACGACACTTCATCTGCATTGAAGTGAGTCTAAAGGCTTGCGCCCTTGCTTCCTTGTCTGCCTCAGGCATACCTGGTGCTCGAGCCTCAAGCTCAGCAATCCATGCCTTGTGGTCTTCCTCCATTTTGGCCATTGTCTCTTCCAGAGCCTTTGCTCTATCTGCAATTCTTCTTACTTTCTGTGTTAGAGGCAAGGAAAATTCTATGTCACATGGGGGTAACTCCAATGCAATGTTCTGCAGGACCTGATTGAGATCTTGTTCTCTTTCTTCATATACTCTTAACTCCTCCACCTTTGTCTGAAAGCTTGCGGTGAGCTCTGCATTCTGTTGTCTCGGGTAAGTGTTTTGGTTATAAGTCACAAGCTCTCTATCCCTTTCAAAAATAGTCTTAATTGCACGGGGAACATCGCCTCGTCGTGATGTCACATCGTATCATCCTTAACCAAAAAGTTGGCGTGAACTTCGCAATGTTCAAAAACTCTGCAATCGTCCTATGACTTGTGCAAAATAAACTTTCCTGCTGCGATTCCTCCTATTTAGAACTTTTTCAGCTGGTGTAGACTAGTTATGGGTGCAATGCCTCCTTTCAACTACACTGGACATCTGCACCACTTAGTTCTATGAGTTAGGGCTGGGAGGTGGAGTGGCTATCACTATAAAGCTTAAGCCTACTACCATTAATCAAAGTAGGAAGAATCTCCCCGTTCAGTTTACTGAGCTGAACAGCACCTGCGTCTGTGACTTGCTGAATATGATATGGCCCCAACCAATGTGTCTTGAATTTATCAATCTCATATTAAACTTTATATTTATAACAAGGATTTAATCTGTATGGACACTAATTAACTAGCCTAGCGTCCTCTTTCAAAGGTATCCTCATGACTCCCAAATCTCCTACTATTCCCTTCATCTCTATAAACTTAGTGGGAAATAAGTCTTGATAGTCATGTAACAGATCTGCGATGTGTCCTACCGTTTCATCATCCCAATAGTCTCAAATAGAGGCAAACTTTGGTTATGTTTCTATGCCAATATTGATCTTTTTAATCTTAATAGGCTCTGTGAGAGCTGGAATCTCTAGCTTTGGTCCATCAACTTCGCAAGTCCCTTCTGACTCTGAATTGTTGATACTGTGAGGATTCTCATCCTCATCACCTGGCTCTACTGCAAAGTTGTAACACTCTAGTGCATGTTCTAACTGGATGGCCCAATCAAGATGAGCATACACTGGTAGGGTACAGTCATCAAATATCTTAGTCTTTATAATCTCTAGGGCCCGATCAATGCTTGGATACTCAGATTCAAAAGTGAAAGTGAGTAGAAATCTATCTATCATAACTGGCCATGTAATAGTTCCTCTGCGCAACTCTGTCTCAGTGTACCAGTTCCTTGGGACTGTGTGTAAAGTGTGGATGAATAGGTGAACCCATTCATCCTCTGGAATGTCCGACCAATTCTGTTCACAAATCTTAATATGTGACCTGGGGTCACTTTCTCCTGTATATTTCTGCCGCAAACACTCCTTGTCAATAGAGAATTTGATCGACATCAATCTCTTAAAATCATCCCATGATGTGATATTTTCTTTATGTGCATGCAACCATCTTGCAGGTGTGGCTCTTACTGCAAGGTCAATAGTTGCCATCCTCTGTTCATGAGGGATTTCCTGCTCAAACTGCTGTAAAAATTCTTTGACATCTACTAAGCCATCAAACGATGGAATATCCTTAATATCTATTCCAATCCATCACAGTGACTTAGTCATAAATTCACATCTGCGAGATGAAACTTCATAAAGTCTATTCTACCAATTTTCTAAACCAACATCTGAATCCGATGCGCATGAGCTGTCGCATCACCAACTAATATTTCCTTCTGTAGTGGGATTGATATAATCACTCTGGTTAGCAGTCATCTGATAGAGGCTCTCCATATTACGCACCTATTCCTCTGCTCTGATAGGTTCAATGTATCGGGGACCCTGAAAAGGATCCAACGGTGCGATGAATTGAATCTGTTTATCCTCAAAGGTCATTTGTCTTTTCTTCAAATAAATAACAACCATGTTTTCAAATGCCCAATCGATACCTAATAAAGCTAGATACGGTCTTCTATCGGCAATAATTTCTATGACTTCAAAATATGCAAAGCTGCGAATTCCATCAATATCAACTGGTACTTGCAGTAATTGGCCTAGTGGTGATACCCTCTGCTGATTGGATAATCACAGATGGATAGGTGATCTGGCTAACTTAGGGCTACCCATCTATTCCCATGTCTGCTCAGTAAGAACATTTACCTCTGATCCTAAATCTAGGATTACCTCATCCATTTCAAACTCTCCAATTTGTACTGTGAGTCTCATTTCTCTTCCTATTCTTGTATGGCCCATAATATTATGAACAACACACTGTGTACTGCTCATGGAAGAAGACTGCTGATACTGATCTATGATGCATTGAATCTCTCCTATGGATTTCTCATTTCTTATGAGTTTTAAGCAGCTCCGCAGGAAGGATTGTACACTTCCTGTCAACTCATCCTCTTTGCACCTTCCAGATGTGGTAGCCTGCGATATCTGCACAGGACTAACACTACAAGGTTTTTGCTGCGATATACCCCTATGAGGCAATATCTGTGATCTTGATGGTGTAGGTTCAGTAAATAAAGTTTTAGCTTGCTCAAATGTTTCTTTGTTCTTTTGCAGGTCAATTGGTGTATATTTATCAGTGGCTTTACGCACCCACTTCAGACTTGTATTCTTTTCAGCATCCTGCGATGTCCTGCTAGTAGAAACACCACTGCGAGTCACAATATTGACTCTTGGTTCTGGTTCTTTATGCTCAGCAGCAATAAGCTGAATATTCTGGTTTACTGCTGGCTTAGGATCCTTAATCTTGGCTATCAAGATAGGTCATTCTTCTATAGTATGATCATAGGACTTTCAATACTTACATGTTGTAGTAGGGTTCTGACAATCCCTAGCATAATGTCCTATGGCTCCACAGTTGTAACAAAAAATCGGTCCACGGCCACGGCCAAAGCCTCCACCACGGCCTTTTCCTCTGAATCCTCCACCACGGCCATCATGAGCTGGTTCATGCAGTGGGCTTGTTGCTGGTCCTAATGTCTCTGACTGGACTCTGTAGAAGTCATGTTTTCTCTCTATCATGAGATCATAAGCTCTGCAATTATTTTCATCATGTCTTACTAACTTACAGAAGTTGCAGTATAAATTCTTAGGAGTTTGTACATACTTATGAAGTAAAGGAAATTCCTGTGGTCTATGTCCTCTTGTTCTACAGATTTCACACCATGGCCCTTGATTCTGTACTAAGGGGTTAGGAGCCCCACTTGCTAGATACTCAATAAATAATGGATAGTTATCTTTGGTATGGCCATGTCCTTTACACTTTGTACACCATAGTTCTTGTTCAACCTCTTTTCCTTTCTTAATCTCATGTAGCTGTAAAGTGAGATTGGATAACTGATTCTGTAAATTTGTCATACCTGCACTAGTCTCAGCTAGAGGTGAAGCCTCTAGTTTCATTGCCATCTCCAATGCTTCATCCTGCGTATGGAGTTTCTGTTGCATTAGTGGAAGTCTGATATGAGGGAGCAGTGCTGCGATGAACCATTCCTTATGCTGCTCTGGCGCAAACTCAAAACTAACTTGGTCTATAAGGGCTTTAAATTTCTAATCAAAATCCCATACTGACTCTGTGGGTAACTGTTTGATGTCTTCAAGTTCTATGATACATTGTGACTCAGACTTGGGTTTCTTAAATTCCTTAATCATTGTGGTCCTGACCTCTACGAGTGTTATGTTCTGCATTGATGTATACTTCATATACCATGTTAAAGCTCTTTCTCTAAGTGTACTATCCACTGTACATGCTTAGTATTGTTATCCTGGATCTGTTTAATGGTCCGTATAGCTTCACATAGGAACCAATGTTGTTCTGGGTCTTCTTCCCCTATACCCTTAAAGGTAGGTAATTTCATGTCATCCCCCATTCTGTTTCTACGAGGTGGATTCTGATTTGCTGTATTACTACCACTTGGTAGTATAAATGTAGATGGTGTAGAGGTAGTATGTACCGTGTGTGAACTACTAGATGAAGTTCCTACAGGATTATTCTGAGTCCCAGTTGGTTTCTGTTGGGTATAAGGCTGGTAAGGGATACCCCCTGCTGTTCTTTCTTTATTACTTTGACTCTGTTCTCTAGTACTGTCTGAACTATATTCAAAGAACAAAGATCTAAAATCTACTTTATATCTCTTACCGCTATGTGTACATCCAATTTCTTCAGAATCACTCTCAAACTCTTGTGACATTACACTTACTTAACTTATTCATCTGAGAATATATCCAGTATTCCTTTTTCATACAATAACATCTTAAGGAACCGATTTAAAGAGTTAAAGTACTTACCATGATATCCTTTGAAGAAGTACCTCTCTGCTTCATTGAAACTCTTTCTTTGATCAACTGCAAACTTTGTAATGAAACCTTCCAGTAAACTCACAAGCCAAAAGTCTACTACCCATGAAATGGGATTATCTACACTTTTCACGGTGTGAATCAGCTCCGGTGTCCAGAAAATGTTCCTTTTCTTCTTGAATACATGCTTATCGGTCAACTTTGACAACCAATCGTACAACTCATTTGCGTAGGTCACAAAAAATATCTCATGCGGGTCTGTGAAGATATGTTTCTGTAACCAGTCCTCTGTACTCAGCCTAGGACTCTTGTTTTCTTTCTCAGCAAATTCTCTTTCCTTAGACTCAACCCACTGGTTAAGTTCTTCTTTAGTAGGATGCCAAAAGAACATCATCTCTTCAATTTGTTCAAAACTGGCGACGAAACCATTTGTTGGTCTTCTCTGGGAAGAACCGGGTTTACTTTATTGTACCAACAAAACCCCTAGCTCACTGGCCCTTTCAGCAACAGACCATAGAATATCCTGAAGTCTCACCCGAAGTGATATTAGATGGGGTGGATGAAGAATCAATTTTCCTCAACCAGGATCTGCAGCATTCTAGGTTCTCTGACTCTACTTAACCAGCTGAATCTCTTAGCAAGGGTTGTTTCTCTCTTTCTAGCTAACTCTGCTATGGGACCGACTCTTATCGCGTCGTAGCTTCTAGGGCGCTGCATGAACCTTCCCTTCTGCCCAACTCTTAACCTACAATATCTCACACCGCAGCTCCCTTGATAGTGCGATATCGCCCTTTCTACACTATGATATTTCCTATAGTAAGACTCAATATACTCATCAACTCTCAAGGTCCAGAGGCTTCCTTTCTAGGTATAATAGCTCAGTTAACCTTCATTAAGGTGTTAAACAGCCTCACTTAAGATTCTACAGTTTAATATGCTTAACATCAATTACATTCAACTCGCTGAACTAAACATGCGGAAGTCACTTAACACAGTAGCTGCTACTGTCATGAATCAAGCACTGATAAACTCATATACAAAGTACTCGACACATTCAACTTGCATTTGACCTTCTATGTTACTGTAAACTGAAGGATAGCATACATACATTCATTAACTGATAAGCAAATTTCATGTAACAGATAACAGATAGAAAATAAGTAGAGCACAATCACATGAAACAGTCACACAACACACGGATGTACGCAGTTCACTTCCAGGGGGGAAGCTACATCCACGAGAACTGTGTCTATAATATATCTTGAGAGAGTAACACAGTTCCACTGCAACCTCTTATGCAGCTTGAGATCTTCTAGGAAACTCCACGCACACAGCTGGGAGCCCTTCTCTCTTAGATCTCTTCTCTTCCTATATTGCTTTCTTCTTACAATATACTCTTTCTCTCTCTCTCTCAATCCCTGCAGATTGTTACATTCAGGCTCAAGGATCTGGCCACTAGTTATAGTAAGATAACTACAAACTTAAAGATAGAACCAGAGCTCGACTCTTCCTCAATAGTTACAACCTTATCAGCCAACTATCTAACTAGCTAGCTCACTATCCATCTAACTATATAACCCTTCATAATAAAAAATACATGCTTAAATAAGTGGCCCGAAGGTCTCACCGTGATACAAAACTGTGGGCCTATCCCAATAGTAACCCAAAACCCTAACTATGACAGTCGACCTTTCTGTACTTTGTACTTCTGCTTTACCGGTCACACCATAGCTTCTTGCAGTCTTCCATGATTTTCAGTGCTGATCGTGGGTATGGGCATCGCTTCCTCGGTCGCTCCCCTTCTGTCCTTTTTCTTTCATACCTCGGCCCGTTGCTCCTTCTTCCTTTATGAGGGTAGCTGAGCCCTCCTGTCCTCATTGCTGCCTTAAATGCAGTGGTTGAGCTCTCTTCTCGGCCACTTCAAGTACTATTTCCCTTTGACTTTCTTGTTTCAACCGCCGCAATTTCCGGCCCGCGATCCGCGGCGGGAAATGCACTACGGCGTCGTACCTTTATCTCTTCGCCAAAACTATCTTTCCTCCAAAAATTGTCCATCTTCTACCAAAAATAGCAGCTTTTCCTGTAGCTATGGGACCTTGCTCCAACGAGCAAAGAGAGTGACATTTACTCCAAACTTGGTAGAGATTGCAGAAATCTCATCGAACCAAGTTGTAGCAGTTGGGTATGTAGACAACCATGAGAGGATGTACAAGTTTTCAAATTTCCTCCCTACTTCCAATGACCAATCTCTCCTCTCACATGCCAATGAAACTTCCAAGCTATGGAATTAGATTTTTGGACACGTGAACTACAAATACCTCCAAGTACTGCATAGATATGAGATGGTGTAAGGACTTCCTCAAATCAAATCATTAAATGGAGCTTTCATTGGGTGTGTAGTTAGGAAGCATCCAAGGCGAAGCTATGAGAAGGGGATGGCAAGGAGAGCCACACAACCACTTTGGTTGGTACATTCAGATCTGATTGGTCCTCTTCCCACTCCATTGTATGGTGGATCAAGGTATGTAATCACATTTATTGATGACTACTCGAGATTCTGCTGGGTGTACTTCCTTAAATTAAATATGAAGTTTTTGAGCAATTGAATATTTGGAAGGAATTAGTAGAGAATCAAAGTGGGCATAAGATTAAGATCCTTAGGACTGATAATGGGAAGGAGTATGTCAACAAAATTCTGCAGCACCTTTGTGAGGAATGTGGCATCCAAATGCAACATTCAACTCCCTACACACCACAACAAAATGGTGCGCTGGAGAGGAAAAATAGATCTCTCAAGGAGATGGTCACATGCATGATTGAAGCAAGGGATATAAGCCCCAATATATGGGTTGAGGATAATAATTTTTCTGCACATATACAGAACAGGGAATTCCACAAATCAGTCAAAGGAAAGACTCCCTATGAGTCATGGTTTGGCCATAAACCAAATGTCTCAAATTTCAGGATTTTTGGATCAAGAGCATGGGCTCAAATCCCTTCTGAAAAGAGGAAGGCCTTGCATCCAAAAAGAAAGGAATGCATCATGGTTGGTTATGGTGAGGATAAAAAATGTTACAAACTCTTTGACACTTCCACACTCAAGACTTTCATTGAGAGAAGTGTGCAATTCGAATAGGAACCAATACCATATTTTGAGCTTGCACCCAGGGAATGATCTTCTCCTCAACAATTTGATGATGTACGTTATGATTAATTCTCTGTTTTTTCTGATATTTCAGATAATAATATGGCTGTATATGAGTCACCATCAAGGCCCAAGTGGTCTAAAAAAATCATACAAGATGCAGGGGAATTGGCTGGCAATCCCCAAGAGCCTAAGAAGACTAGATCTCAATCTAACAATGCTTACTTTTCTTTTTATATGCTGATTGTATCTGATCCAAATTCATATCAGCAAGCTTGTCATGTCCCAATATGGAAAACAATAATGGAATAAGAATTCCATTCTCTCCAAGAGAATGAGACATGGGAATTGGTTCCCCTTCCTCCCAAGAGGAAGCTTGTTGAATGCAAGTGGATATTTCGAACCAAATTTATGGATGGTGGTTTAGATGTGAAATAAAAATCCATATTAGTTTCTAAGTGATACTATCAATTCCATTTTGTGGACTACACCGAGACCTTTGCACCGGTTGCGAAGATGGATTCCATAAGACTATTTCTAGCAATTGCAGCTAATAAGAGTTGGAAAGTGCACAATATGGATGTCAAGAGTGCATTCTGACATGGTGAGCTACAGGAGGATATATACATTCATAAAACTGAATGTTTCCAAGAGTATCCTTCACTTGTTTTTAGGTTGAATAAATCACTCTTTGGGCTCAAGCAAGCCCCCTGGGATTGGTATGCAAAAATGGATGCTTTCTTCCTCTCTATTGGTTTCATTAGATACAAATCTGATCCAAATGTATATTTGTAGAAACATGATGGTATTTTTAAGGTTATTATTCTCTATATAGATGACCTCTTGATTACATGGAGCTGCAACACTTCAATTGGTTCAATTAAGTCATCTCTACATAGTGATTTGTCATGACCGATCTAGGATTGCTAAGACAATTTTTGGGATTGGAAATTGAGAAATATGAAAGGGGAATCATGTTGAGTCAACCAAAGTATGATTCAGACCTGATAAATAAGCTTAACATGGTTTATTGTAAGGTAACCAAGTTCCCTTTCCTTTCCAGCATCCAATTATGTGAATTTGGCAATTCTCCATTGGTAGATTGTACACTCTAAAGGCAACTAGTTGGTAGCTTTCTCTATCTTACACATACAAGAACTGATTTGTATTATGTTGTGAGTGTTGTAGAAATAAATATGAACCAGCCACATGAGATCCATTGGAAGGAATCCCAAATAATTCTCCAGTATGTCCAGAGAACAAATAAATTCAGGGTGCACTATTCATCTAGTGCTTCACTTCAACTAGCTGCATTTTCTGATTTAGATTGGGCTGGAGATCCCACTGATAGAAAATCAACTTCATGTTTTGTTTTCATGCTTTCTGATGGTCCTGTTTTCTGGTCAATTAATAAACAACATACCATCGCTCTTTCTTCAGTAGAGGTCGAGTACAGGACAGCAGTCAATGCAACTACATAGTTTGTTTGGTTGCAGGGAATCCTTCAGGAATTTGGTGTCACAATTGATTATCTTAACAACATTTGGGTGGAGAATAAAAGTTCCATCAATATATATACTGATATAATTCAGAGCTAGAGAAAAAACAATATTGAGATCCATATGCACTACATCTGGGGCTTAGTGCATGACAGGGTGATTTCCTTGCAGTATTGCCCATCCACTGAGAAAACTACTGACATTTTCACCAAGACTTTCACAGAGAATATCTTCCCTCACTTGAGATATTTTATTGGAGTGAGTGATGGATGGTAATTGATTATATTTGTTGCAAGTTTCAGCCTCGTGTCCATTCTTGAGGGAAGGTTTTGTCCCATGTGGTTTTCCTTCTTTTCCTCACTTCATATGGACAAATGAAATTTCTTATTATGTAATTGAGGTGACTTGAGCCTTTGTTTCCAAGGCCTCCTTCATTTTATGAGCTGTACTATTTTTTTTGTTAAAGGAGGGTATTAGAACAATAATCCAACCCCTTAGTAACTTAGTCTAAGTCCCTAGTCAATTTTATTGCATTTTTGCATTAATACACTATGGTTTTGGACTTAGCGTGCTTAGTTGGACCAATAATCAGTTAAATTAGGGAATTCACACCTACATGAGCACTCTATATCATTCAAACCCCCAATATGTGCACCCTGATCATTGCTGGTGTGCTCCCATTCATTGAATGTCAACATTGCGGTTGACTAGGAGTACTGGAGGTGGATTTTGTCCAGTTTTGGACTGATTTGGTGCATTTAATGCCACCTAGAGCCTCTCACTCACCTATTTTTTCACACCCATGCATGAAAAGGAGTCATTATTTCTCCATTTCACTTCATCCATGTACACACAATAATTCATGGCCATTTGGGCTGATTTGGAGCAAGTTTGTCCCACTTAGGGGGGATTGAGGCCAATTTGTCCAATTTCACATGTACAGTCATTTTTGGATTCCCAAGCCTCACAAACCACTTCAAATGTAATATAAACATGTTACTAACAATTTTCATGTTAGAAAATCAAATAATAAACTGTTTGATCTCACATTGCATGTGTAAATTTGTTCTCCTTTAATGGTTTTTTGTTGGTTTTGCATAAAATTCAATTTGTAAGTTTCTCTAAGGCTTCTATATCTTGTTGTAGATCAAAATTCTCACAATAAATAATATTACTAGTGGTTAGTTGGGATGGTTGAAAAGAAGGTAAATTTCTAGTGAAATAGGTGGTTGTCTAGAGCTAGTGGGATCATTTTAGTCAAATTAGTTTTGGAAGTAATTCATGTTTATATGCATTTGTTGGTCTATATTCCAAAGGGTTCTTTAGAAAATATTCAAAACTATGTTATAGTTTTCTATAGAGAGGACATGTTGATTGAATGTGTTTACATCTATCCAATTGGTAAAGCTTAGCGCTCCCTAAAAAGTCGGAGGGTGGGGATTAAAAGACATTCACATCCTTGGAAATTCCATTGCAATAGGGTCTCTATGGAATTTCATTAATAAAATCACAATTTGGAGGGATATACTTTTCTATAAATACATAGCAACGGGAAACATAGTTGAGTGGATTAGGAAGGAAAACAAAAACATTTGGAATCTCCAATCAGTGAAAATACTTGTCCCTTTCCTTTTTGATTATTGGAATATACCTTGCATGGAAATTTGGACCAGGAAAAACTATCATAGTAGGAGTATACTCTATCATGGGTTAGAGTGAAGGAATATTTCTACAGGAGGAGTTTGTTATGGATCTCCAAATTCAATGTTTATCCACACTATTAAGATTGGAAAAATGGAGGTCAACTATAATTTGGAAACATTGTTGGATAAATTATGAGCAATTAGGACTCCTAGAGGATTGGAGAATCTCATGGGAAAGGTTCACACACTATTTGGAAGAAGGACACATTCAAATAATAAATCAAAAGGATGAGCTAGGTGGATCTATAATAAGATAGGTAGGAACTATAGTTCCAAGTGTGGATATCAATCCTTGGTAGAGGAACACATTCCAAATATTATCTGGTGGTGGAATCCTTTATGAAATACGAAGGTTTCCCCTAAAATTATTATATTAATTTGGATAGTGATCAACAAAAAAATACTGACTTCGAATGTTTTACAATTGAGGAATTTTCATGGGCTAATCCTATGTTATTTATGCAAGAATCATGAGGAAAACATCCCACATATATTTATACAATTTAATTCACAAGGGATGTATGGGGTGAGGCCACCGAACCACTTAATGTATACTAAAAATAGAAAAAAGATCATATAGATTTATGCTTTCAATATTGGTCTCTCAATCATGATTTGAAACCTTTTCAAGCTCTACCTCCAATAATAATATGGAGTTTATTGACTACATGTAATTGTTAAAGTAAATAACAATCCTAGAACTTGTCTTAATGAATCCAATGGGACCAACCACACTCAAATTCACCTCTTGAGTCATCCATGAGTCAAAAATTTCCACCTATTGGGGGTGTATTCCTTTATTTGGGGGATTTATTCTTGATTTTAGAATAAAATTGAGTGAAGGATTAGTGTACCCCACTAAACTAAGTACTAATTGACCCTAACTATTCCTAAATGGTCCTCTAATCCGAGTTGAATTATTATGAAATGAGTAGAACTAATGTGCATTGAACTGAATTGACTGATGTACCCCACTAAACTAAGTATTAATTTACCCTAACTATTCCTAAATGGTCGTCTAGTGACATTAGAACCCCATTTCATTGATTTTATTTCATTTTAGTTTCATTGAGTTCAGTGCACATCAGTCAATTCAGTTCAATGCACATAAGTTCTGCTCATTTCATAATAATTCAACTCGGATTATTTCAGAATAATTAAACTCAGAGCTTGCATGACTAATTGAGTTTATTCGTTCTATATTAATCCTAAATAGCATGGAAACCTCTAACAATCTCCAAGTATTATTCGAATCACCTCTCTATATATTGTAATCACCTCCATTCAATTAATTAATGACCTTGATCATTCTTTTCTCTTTTGTTTTGAGTTTTTTATGAAGTAATCAATGTTATTCATTTATTACATTATGATTGGATGGATGATTTGTTTTTCATTGCATATATAGTTAGTTTATGTACCTATATCTATACATGTTCAAATCTTATATGGTATCAAATATAGGGGGTGCTAAACTAGCTAGTATGCTAGTATTGGTTATCAAGCTTTTACAGGTTGAGAAGGGATTTTGCAGCCACCAAAGAGGATTTTTCAGCTATCAAAGAAGGATATTTCAGCCACCAAATAAGGTCCTTTTCAGCCATAAATGAAGTATTTTATAGCCACAAAAGAAGGCTTTTATGGCCACTATTCTTGCATATTGAAGAAGGATTTCTTGCAAGGCACCAAAGAAATCTTTTGAAGCCACCCAAGAAGGATTTTTGCAGCCACCAAAGAAAGAATTTTTCAGCCACCAAAGAAAGAGTTTTCAGCCAATGTAGAAGGATTTTTAAGTAAGCAACGATCCCATTTATAGTACTCATTTTCAACCTTCAAGAAGTGTGATTGCAGCCATGGAAGGAGAGATAATTTATAACCATTAAAGAGTATACACATTTTTTTTTGCATGTTGAAGATAATAAAATGAGAAGCTATAATGGATACAAAAATAAATCCCAAGAAGACAATTCTAATTCTTTCTAATTATTATTTATGGAAAGAGGAGGTCATCCTTACTTTGCAAAGTAAAGGCATCTATATAATTACCATGGGTATTGAAGTTGAGTCGTTTTCTACTAAAGAAAAGAATGATTACTTCAACATAATGGATATATCCCTTAGAGTACTATATTTTTTTGTTTGTCCTACCCTCCAATATCACATAACCTCAAATTATTCAGCCAATGAAGAATGGCTCGTGCTAGAAAGAGGATTTGGTCATCTAGATATGGAAGAAGGACATTGAATGGAGGGTGAAATCAACATCTTGAGTACAAGATTTATCTAGAACGTTTTTGTAGAATCTAAATCATGATCTCCTATTTTCATGGGATATGATAACTTGGTTCAAATCAACCACTCAACCGTATAAGAACATAATGCATATCCAATTCTTATTGTTGAAGATTTCAATAATATCTGTTCACTTTCCTTAGGTAAAATCTATGGTTTACGTGATGAAGATGATGCTACTGATAATGATATACATGATACATATATGATAGTGAATCCATTGGAAATACAAACTCAACAGGTTGCAAGTGACCTAGTTAGAGATCCATCACCTTTTCAAAGGACAGTCTCAAAGTTTGGGGCTGTTCCACATGCATTCACTACTACTAAGCTCTTGCTTCCCATAAATAGTTACATAATCATTGTTGCATCCCTACTCTCATATACTAAAGGTTATAGGAACCCATATGGATTTCTTCAATAAATGATGAGATCAATAACTTGATCCAAAATTGGGAGCTAATTCCTCTACTTCCAAACAGGAAATTAGTTCCTCCTGAAACCTACATCAAGTCCTTCATAGAGAAAAATTTCTTAGTTGCAAGAACACTTGGGAGTATTGGATACTTCTACTTCAAAACAACTCAAATAGCTATTCTCTTTCTCTTTTGTTATATTCTATTTTGTGGGGAAGGGGGGTTTCTCACTTTATTTTTTTCCTCTTTCTCAAATTAGAGATAATTTATTTGTCTGTATGTACATGGGTACCTATTATGGTTGAAAATTGTCGGGACCCATTTTCCTTTACTTAGTTTTTTTTATTCTAGCTTGGCTTATGGGGGGTTTTAGAGTAAATAACCCTCCTAGAGATATCCACTTCTTGAATCACTCATGAGACAAAGCCCTATATATGGGGGCACATTCCTTGGTTTGAGCACTAATACATTTGGGCGGATTTTCCACTTTTTGAACATTCGTGGATTAATACTTCATTTTTTTTATCAAGGCAAAAAAACCGTGGAAATATCGATGTTGTTTAATTTTTGATGAACTTTCGTCTCTATATAGACAATATATGGATATCTTTTCACACCCACCAAACCAATTCCATCTTTCAATGGCTCTTGGTTGTTTACGCGCGGGTTAACTCATTCATTTTTGTCCACATCTAACTTGAAAGAAGATCTGGCTATTTGCATAATGGAGTAAACTTGTTCTGGGTGAGAAGTTAATTCCATCCCACCCTCGGTTCAT
Source organism: Pseudotsuga menziesii (assembly GCA_001517045.1). Taxonomy (NCBI): domain Eukaryota; kingdom Viridiplantae; phylum Streptophyta; class Pinopsida; order Pinales; family Pinaceae; genus Pseudotsuga; species Pseudotsuga menziesii. The sequence continues at coordinate 159,519 of LPNX010683059.1, read as the reverse complement.
ATTCAAGCCAACAAGCATGAACTAGCTAGCACTGAACATCAAAGAAAAATATTGCTTCTATCTTATGTCCGATCATAGAGAGAAACCGTGAAATGGCAACCCTCAATAATAATAAAATAGATTTGATTTTTTTCCCCGGATGTTGCATCTTTTTTCTTGGGTTTGGGTCTGACTGGCTATGTGTGGTATAATATTTTATGTATATGACAAAATCCTCCTATACCCCCACCTTAGGCCATCCATGTGCCCTTATATTTTGCATAGAGACGTTTACACTTGTTCATATATGATGTCGCCATGGATAAATAGTAATTGCCATGAAACTGACTACCTCATTGCAGCTATCTCTGCTACTACAACCTAGTTACCTATATGATGTCAGCATAGATAACTTTACCTTTTATATTGCCAGTTTACAATTCCTTTATGGGAGCATTCCAAGCCGTATCACTTAGCACATTTTCTATAGTTGTGACAAGGTTCTTGGTGATTGATTGAGTATGGATTGAGCCTGTATTTATTTATCAACCATATCCAAAACTAGAGAGATTAGTAATACTCTGCAACAATCATTTGGCCATAAATTCATAAAAGGTAAGCATGCATCCTTTTTTGGGGGATACAAACTAACATTGAGGTTCAAAATAACAGTTGTATTCTTCAAGTCATGTACCTTACGAATGAATTTAATAACCCTGCAACTCCCTCCTTTTATTTAAACTAGAGTAATTGAAACAAGAGGGTGCAGTCAACAATGACTCTAGCCAATTCATTTTTTTTATAGACCTAATGCTCCACTAAGCTATTGGCCATTGACACAGTGTTAATTAATTTCCACAGTAGAAGGACAACTTTTTGATTGGACCATTTGGGCCACCTAGTCTTCCAAATCCCAAACTATCAAGGTCTCCTTGTGAGTAAATCAAAGTCCATTGCACAGCACTTGTTGGCATCAATGAAAGCTTCAGTTTGTTAGACACAATGCTCACTGAGAGGGGGGGTGAATCAATGAGCTAAGGCTTGAACTCAATTTCAACGTATTTTTCTACCAATATTATCATGCTCAAAACCATCTTTGTCATCAAGTTTGCTTGTCTATTGTCATGTCACCATCTCCTTGTCATCTTTGCACCAACATCTTTGTCTTGCCCAAATCATCTTCAAATGACCACAGAAGGGTCATTTGACTCTGTAGATGTTCCATGCTTTTCATGCTTGCTTGTCAATGTCATTATGCATGTCCTTAGTCATCTCTGTCCTTCATGTATTATTCCAATTACACCTTGCCATTTCATCATGCTTAGACACCTCTTCGAATCTCTGTTTGTTATTTATTGTTTTAATGAAATAATCAATTAAAACTTTTTCTAAACATTGCATCTCTCCAATAGTAATATGCGTCTCTTCAAAACTCTGTCTTAATTCTTTTTATTAAATTTCTGTTTATTTTTCTAAATACATTCGTGTAGCTTCTTATTTAATAAACTCTGTTTATTATTTTTCACTAACTTTGTAGGTCCATATTTTGCATATATGACCATCATAATGCAAACTGAAAGTATGGTTGGATAGCCACCTCAACAAGGATCAGATCCATGTCACCTTTTGAACTTTTTGATACACATGCATTATCTAGAGATCATTTGAAAATAGGATTCCAAACTGTTTAATTTAACACTTAGACAAAATTCTTTTTAACTTCATGTAAAAGCAATTTTTCCTACTTCGGCATATTGATTTCTCCCTCATGTGGTCACCATAAGGAAACCTACAAGAATGGATAGATAGCCATTTCAACAATGAACAAGACCATATCACAAGATAAATCTGTTGACACACACACAACCTCTGGAAAGAATTTCAAAATAGATTCTCAACCTCTTTTGAACATCAAACCATATTTCTTCCCATTTTGGCAGACTCCTATTTCATACTTGTGAACACTCTATGGAGACCTGAAGTCAGGAGCAGATGGAAAAATTACCAAAGAATGGATCCATGACATTTGATAAATTCACTTGCATAAAGACAGCCCTTGGCGGGCATTTCCAATTGACCTCTGAAACTTCTGTTTTAACCCCTTGGTCAATTTTCTTTTGTTCTCATTATGCAAAATATTATTTTTCCTATTTTTGGCAAATTGATATTTTGTATATGAGACCATCATAAGACAACCTAAAGGTATGGATGGATATTCAGTTCATGAAGGAACATGACTATGCTACCTAATAAATTTTATCATCAAAATAACCCCTCCTTGCGGGCATTTCAAAATGCCTTATCAATTTCCCGAATCTAACACAGCCAATTTTCTTGTGTTCTTAAAATGCAGAATAATATTTTTCTTACTTTTGGAAGATTTATATCTTTGTCATAAAACACTCCACAGGATAAATGAGACCATGGTTAGATGAACCCATCAACAAGCTATAGCCTAACACTTTCATATTATTTTTTTCATCATCCTATGAGATAGGGAGGGCATTTCCCTGAGGCCACTGCGGCAGTTTTGCCAGTACTGGAATAGTGCAAAATAGCCTAAAACTTTGTTTTGGCATACCATTATCTTTGTCATCAAACATATTCTTTGAGAACCGATACCATCATGAGATAGCCTCTTCAACAAGCTATAGGATGATAGCTTCAGATAATTTTTATCATATACCTATAAGGTACGGTGGGAATTTTCCCAAGGCCACATGAGCCATTGTTTCCAACACCTGGACAATTTTCTTAGTCTGGTCCAATCTACATAAAACATTGTTTTGGAAGGTTCATAACTTCTTCCTCATCTACTTCCAAGACAGTCTAAAGACATGATCAGGTAGGAAAAATATCAATCTACAATACCCCCATATGGTGCGAGCATTTTCTTTAACATACAATTTGTGGTGGGCATTCTCTTAAGGCTACCTGAGCCAGTTTTCCAACACTTAGTCATTTTTAGGACTTTCTCCAAAATTTATTCTAAAACCTCATTTTGGCAGATTCAACTTTTTCTTTAGACATGCTTAAGGAGAAATAATACCATAGTTAGGTAGACAAACCAACACACTATAAAACCCACATGTGCTATGGGAATTTACTCTAACCCATAATTTAGGGTGGGCATCTTTCTGAGGTTACTTAGCCATGTCATCATGCTTAGACACCTCTTCGAATCTCTGTTTGTTATTTATTGTTTTAATGAAATAATAAATTAAAACTTCTTCTAAACATTGCATCTCTCCAATAGTAAGATGTATCTGTTCAAAACTCTGTCTCAATTCTTTTTATTAAATTTCTGTTTATTTTTTTAAATACATTCATGTTGCTTCTTATTTAATAATCTCTATTTATTATTTTTCACTAAATTTGCAGGTCCATCTTTTGCATATATGACCATCATAATGCAAATTGAAAGTATGGCTAGATAGCCACCTCAACAAGGATCATATCCATGTCACCTTTTGAACTTTTTGATACACACGCATTATCTGGAGATCATTTGAAAATAGGCTTCCAAACTGTTTAATTTAACACTTAGACAAAATTGTTTTTAACTTGTAAAAATATTTTTTCTTCTACTATGGTAGATTGATTTGTCCCTCATGTGATCACCATAATGAAACCTACAAGCATGTCTATATAGCCATTTCAACAATGAACAAGACCATATCACAAGATAAATCTATTGACACACACTCTCAAACTCATGTTTTTAACACTTGGTCAATTTTCTTTTGTTCTCATTATGCAAAATATTATTTTTCCTATTTTTGGTAGATTGATATTTTGCATATGAGACCATCATAAGATAACCTGAAGGTATGGATGGATATTCATTTCACCAAGGAACATGACTATTCTACCTGATGATTTTTATCATCAAAATAACTTCTCCTTGCGAGCATTTTAAAATTCCTTTTCAATTTCTCGAATCTAACACTTAACCAATTTTGTTGTGTTCTTAAAATGCAAGATAATATTTTTCTTACTTTTGGAATATTTATATCTTTGTCATAAAACACTCCACAGGATAACTAAGACCATGATTAGATGCACCCATCAACAATATATATCCTAAAATTTTCATATTATTTTTTGCATCATCCTATGAGATAGGGGGGGAATTTCCCTAAGGACACTGAGGAAGTTTTGCCAGTACTGGAATAGTGCCAAACAGCATGAAACTCTGTTTTGGAAAACCATTATCTTTGTCATCAAACATCTTCTTTGAGAACTGAGACCATGGTGAGATAGCCTCTTCAACAAGACATAGGATGATATCTTCAGATAATTTTTATCATACACCTTTAAGGTACAAGGACTATTCTCCCCAGGACACATGAGCCAATTTTTCCAACACTAGGACAATTTTCTTAGTTTGGTCCAATATGCCTAAAACATTGTTTTGGCAGGTTCATAACTTCTTCCAAGACCGTCTGAAGACATGATAAGGTAGTACGAATATCAATCTACAAGACCCCCATACGGTGTGAGCATTTTCTTCAACACACAATTTGTGGCATGCATTTTATTAAGGCTACTTGAGCCAGTTTTCCAACACTTTGTCATTTTTAGGACTTTCTCCAAAATTTATTCTGAAACCTCATTTTGGAATATTCATAACTTTGTCTTCAGACATGCTGAAGGAGAAATAATACCATGGTTAGGTAGAAAAACCAATACACTACAAGTCCCCCATGTGCTGTGGGAATTTACTCTAACCCATAATTTAGGGCAGTCATGTTTTTGAGGCTACTTAGCCATTTTTTCTTGCTCTGGCACAAACCCTTGTTTTTGCAGGTCCATAACTTCTCCCTTAGGAACTTTTAGGACAAACTGAATACATGGTCAGGTAGGAAAAACAACAATCTACAGGATCCCTATGTGTTGTGGGCATTTATATTCTCCTATAAATTATGGCATGCATTTATATTCTCTTAGAGTAGTTTTGACTACCTTTTCATACTTAGTCAATTTCCAAAGTTTCACAAAGTTGGCAGGTTAACATCTTCCTCCTTATAGACTCTCTAGTGAGGCAAGTGACATGGTTGTATTCTCCATATAACACTCTGGAGACTCACATTCTCAATACATTTTTCACATCATCCTATGAGTAATGGCGGGAATTTCCTTAAGGCCACTTGGGCAAATTTAACACCAATTCCATACTTATACAAATTTCTCAATTTGGAATAATTTGCCTCAAACACCCTTTTGGAAGGTCCATAAATTTTTCTTCATCCACTTCCAAGACAATCTGAAGACATGGTCAGGTAGGCCGAAGACCAATCTACAAGACCCCCATGTGCTGTGGGCATTTACTCTAAGCCATAATTTAGGACGTGCATATTTCTAAGGCTACTTAGCCCTTTTTGCATCTAGAGCTTGTCTTGAGTTGTACATACATAATTGCTTTGAGTAATTAGTGATACATCGACCCCAACCATAGCAGTATCTGTATAAACTAATGAAATCCCATTGCATGCATCAATTCTTACAAATTCTAGGTGTAGGCAAGCGTTGTGATAGAAGAACACAATATTCCCTCTGCAGTTTGCCATTTCTTGTGTCCAAGATGGAAGAATATTCTACCAGGAGGAAAAAAAGAAACAATGATGGCTACCTTGGAGTGCTTCCTAAGAAGAAACCCAAGCCTGAACCTGAGGAGAAGAAATTCATGTTCAAGGTTTTGATTCTTAATGGTTTGAATTTAACTTTGCAGTTGGAGGATGTCGTGGAAAAGATGTCGGTCACCGAGTTTGTAAGGACTATTAGGAGAAAATATGAGAAATAAATAATAGAAAAGGGGCCAAGAAAAATCCACTTAGATCCCCAAGTCTATGTGGAAGATGCAATGGGAGACTAAATACCGAGACTTTAGAAGCCGTGATTTATTTAAGGGTTTCTGGGGAGACACTCTTGGGATAGGAAAACCCAGGCACTGTGCAGACGAAGGTATAGCTATCCGAAAAAATTCAAAGTGATTCACATCCAGGCCTCGATGGTTGGCGCTTTCCTGGTATGAAAAACCAGGGCGATAGATGCGCGCGGAATCAAGATCACCAACCATCAACAACCTGATACTGACAAGCTTCTCAAAGCATATCACCATTTCAACTCTTTCAGAATTCTCAGAATCTCTTAGCATAATAACACTTCGAGCATTGTCATTAATTATTGATTCATCTTATGCATCTTAATCGGCCTGGGAAGGTGGTGTTTATATAGGATGATGAATATGAAGATGGGTACAGAGATGACTGGTCAGCATAATGCTAGCACGAGTGGACATGGGTAGGGATCTCTATTTTTTGCTGAGAATCCAGTCATGCCACCTCCTTTGAATGTGCTACATTGTTGTCCACATGGATCGCGTTGTTTGGACATGACATTCTTTTCCTTTTCATTTATGTTGACAATGGTGTTCGGAACAGTTTCAGCTAGCTGCATCCCTTTGCTTCGTGTAGAGGCCAGGTTCGTCGCTTCAAAGATCTGAATTTCATGATTTCCTATTGTTTTCTACACAAACCACATGTCAGATCTCTGGAGTCGGGAAGGCTGGTGAATCAGCAATTCTTTGGACATGATCTTCACCTAAGGTGTGTCACAAATGGCATCAAGGGACATGATTATTGGTCAGCTTGTACGTGAGGACATCCTTTCTGTACTAGACTTGACCAGGACACCACCTTTACCAGGTTGAATGGATCTAGAGTCGCCAGGGATCAAATTTGAAGGGTTGTGAGAAATTGAACCCTTCAATGTTAACATTTAAAAATAAATCATTCTTTTCAGTTGAAAATTTAATTGTTAAAAAAAATTCATTATTTATTCAAAACATTGTATATGAAAAAAAATGACAATACATAGAATCCCAAGTGATTCAACATTTACATGGAATTAGTGAGGTAAACCATGTACATATGATCACTTCCAGATTCTTTTTATGGGTATTACTCAAGAGTTAGTATAGAGTAGGAGATACTAAAATAAAGGTTGAGAATGAAGAACATGTAAGGGTGATGGAAGATGATATTGGGAAAAATCCCATTTCGAAAGAGATTGATGCACTTGTTTTGTTAATGTGAACATGGCCATAACCATTAGGAGTATTGGTTTTTTGTATTGCATGTTCTTTGGCCTATTTATTTTTTGAAGGTAAATGTTTGTTTCATATCACGCTAAAGTGATTAGAGTAGTTGAGAACTACTCACAAGCTTATCTAAATGCATAATATTAAATTAGCGGTGAAAGTAGGATCATGGGGTACCAAAGCTTACTTATGTCTAGAATTGTTTTGAGAAGAGCTCCACTATTAGAACTGCTATGTTACAAGGCCAAATAGGGGAGACATAATAGGGGAGATCAACACTATCAACCTGCACATCTTGATTTGGGGAGATCAATATCAATGTTGATCTCTAAACTACCTTCATCGGGACCTCTCAACCTTGAGAACTTTAACATTCTGCTAACCCTTTTTCATATGAACGAGTGAGCAAATTCTGATCACGGAATGCTTCTCACTCATTGATCTACCCAACATCTTGTTCCGACCATAGATCTTTGCAGCCCCTACCACTTTCCGCGGATTGACCGTAGATGTTGATTAGGAAGAGGGAGATGATGATGATGATGATGTGATCACAATATCTTTACTTTGGTATTCACTAATTTTTTTTGAGCTTCACCAACATTATAATAGAATGGTTATGAGTGATTATCACTCCTATAAAGAATGCACTTTATGGAACTACCAAACTGCTCAGTTAGGATCTTCCTCTTTTAAGACAACGGACTAGGTCCATAAGTATTGATTCTTCATTTGCACAAATATAAGAACATGAGGATTCACAGGGCCCAAAAGGTTTTATTTTCTTTTTTACTACTTCCTTGGATCATATTGAATTTTCATATTAGTCCTTGGAACGGGTGTTAGGAGAAATCCTTAATTTTTCACTCAAGTGGTGTTGAAGCCTAGGGTTTCAACATTATTCAAGCATACATTAGATTCATACACAGCGATCAAAGACAAAGAAATGTGGGAAAGGATGTCCAATCCGTCTTTTCATTATCTTTGGTAATTATTTATACATTATGAGGTAGGTTGGAGCGGTTGTATCCGCTCCAACTACCTATTTGTTAATATTTATTTATCTTTTAAACTATAATTACATGATGACATTTAGGAGGTAATTAGCCCCCTCTACATCTCCCCCACAAACAAAATGTTTCTTCGTCCCGAAGAAAACAAAGAAAACTGCATCCACGTCCTGGGTCTCTGCTACTGCGGAGTAGGCCTCACTGTGCATCAACCATGCATACCGGTCTGCATAGGTAACTCAGCCGCAACAGCCGCCAGCTTGATAGGAAAATGCATGTGTACAAGGCTCTACTGTGACTGGTTACTCTTCAGCCTCCATCTTCAATCTGACAATAGTCTATCGAAGTCTCATCCTCTCACAACGGCGGGAAACCATATTCTTCCGCAACTAGGCCTTTTGGTTTAAAGCCTCACCCGGGCTCATCTGACCGGCATCTCCATCGGTTCAGGCATGCGGGGCCTTTTGGCTCTTCGACTTCCTATTTCAT